>CM031243.1:169695828-169935984 GCA_018340775.1 Taxus wallichiana var. yunnanensis | reverse complement strand
AGGACCTTTTGTCATTTCAATGGAGATAGGTTTGAAAGACTTGATTCCCTTAAGGATAAACAAGTGAATCAATCTGAAACAAACCTCCAATGAACTCTAAACCCTTAAAAGGAACACAAGTAAGAATTCGAACATTACCCACAAAAGAAAAGCATGCAAAACCATTCATAACATCTTCCTCTATCCTATAATATATAGTATCGATTTCAAAGGCCCAGGGATTTAAGAGATCAAGCTAAGAAAATATACAATAGGACAAGGTTAGCTAAAACTATTATTCGGTCTTGAGCACCTTTAACTAAATGAGAAAACAACTAACTGATACCCAAAAATAGTTTCCAAACTTAAACATGAAGTGGTTAATCCTTTGATAACTTTAAGTCCATGAAAAAATTGAAACAAATTAACATATACCACATATATTATTCAATAATAAGACTTCCACATTAACAAGTTATTTTCCCCATCAGTCTACCCAAGATTTCCTTCGGAGTTCTTTTAACGATAATAGAAAGAGGACATGTAAGTTGAAATAGCCATACAAATGTTCAAACATGTAACTCATATCATAAATTTATCCTCCATCAAGAACAACGATGGTCTAAAAGTATGAAATAGGAAGGAAAATACACGAACCACCAAAACAACAAAATCTTAGACAACAATAAGATATCAAATGAGTTCTCTAGTTTGAAGCCTTCCAACAACAAAAAAGGAAACATTTAAAGCAAGAGTCACAAAATCAAACAACCGAGAAAGAGCATGCATTACAAGACAACCCTTAAACCAAAAGCCCACAACAAAGCTTCAACTCTATTTTAAGTCTCGATTATAAAGACTCGAGAAAAGGCAAGATCACCCAGAAGTAAGAAACGACACTCCCAAATTACTTTTTACAACTACCATCATAAAATTGATAAGCATCCAATGAAGCAAATAAAAACACCATAGAAGAATAAAATGAGTGGTCATAGAAACAAAACTAGAATATTTTCATAGAGAGCAGAGTTATTTTTTGAAGCTCTTAATTAAAATCATAAGACTTAATGGATAGGGCCTATCATGCTTGATAGAGCTCCGGTATTCTCTGTTTCATAGAAAATCTCCAAGAATAGCTTCAATTCCTCCTTCAAAATGCCAAAAACCCTCAAAAATTTCTCGTTCTCTTTCTTATAGATTCATGGTGCCAAATTATTCATTCAAACGCAATATTTCTTAAGTAAATA
Source organism: Taxus wallichiana var. yunnanensis (assembly GCA_018340775.1). Taxonomy (NCBI): domain Eukaryota; kingdom Viridiplantae; phylum Streptophyta; class Pinopsida; order Cupressales; family Taxaceae; genus Taxus; species Taxus wallichiana. Next base: position 169,934,758 of record CM031243.1, on the reverse strand, counting down.
AATATGGAAAACATCATGTATTAATGATAAAGTAGGTGGTAAAGCTAAATGATAAGCTACATGATTGAATACTTCAACAATTTCAAAGGGCCCCACATAACGAGGTGATAATTTGACAACGTTTCCAAAGGTTATAAAACTCTTTTTGGCTTAACTCGTAAAATGACCTTCTCACCAAGTTCAAATTTATTATCAACCTTTTTGGAGATTTGCATAACTATTTTTCCTATCTGCTTTAATTATTTTAAACATTCACGAATCATTTTAACTTGTTGTTCCTTTTCAATAAGGATTTGAGTTCTAATTACCTCTCTGTCTTCTATGCTAGCCCAACTAAGCGAGTTATGCATTTCCTTCCATACTGAATGATTCGAAAGGTGCCATTTTCATAATGAGACATGATATTTGTTATTATAAAAAAATCAAATAATGGAAGGTATTCTTACCCTTTTTACTACTTGATCCATAAGTACATTAACGTAACATATCTTCCACTAAGGAGTTAACTCTTTTAGTTTCTAGATGGTATCTTTGAACTAAAATTTAGTTTAGTTCCTAAGGTTTCATTTAGTATTTGAAAAAATTGAGATATCATTCTAGGGTCTCTATCTCGATATGATCAATTTAGATACTCCATGCAATCAAAAAATTTCATGCACAAATAATTTTTCTAAACCATGTGAATCATCCTTAATATTATCAGTAGTAAAATGTGCTACCTTTGTTAGTTTATCAACAACAACTAAAATAACATCATGCTTATTTCATGACATTGTGAACCCTTGAAAAAATTCATGCTAACTACTTGCCACTTATATACTTGCGGTATGCTATGAGGTACAATAAACTAGGTGGATGCATATGTTCACTCTTAACACACTGAAATTCTAACCTAGGTGTCACAAAATCAATTACGTTTTCTTCATCCCTTTCCAAAAATATTGTTATTTTATATCAATGAAAAAATTTTCGTAATACCAGATGTCCTCGAATAAGATGTCATTTCCTAAAGGTATATACACCTTTTTATCATATCTCAATATTCCTTCACCATCAAAGTGAAAACCTTTATATCTTGAGTCATTTGGATCTACAACAAGTGTTGTTTTTACTTGTTGAAAGTATGAATCAAGATTCCATGATGCTTTTTACCTCATCCTTAAACCGAGTTCTCAAAGTTATAAGTGCAAAAATATGTTTCCTATGACTTAGTGCATCTACCACTCTATTTTCTTTTCCTTTTATGTAACTTATGTCAAAATCATATTGTGATAGAAACTCTAACCACCTTCACTGTCTTGCATTCAAATTTGGTTGAGTGAAAATATACTTCAGCCCAAGATGACCAGTATTTAATTCAAAAGGTCTTCTAAAAGATAATTCCTCCATACTTGAAGTGCATGTATAATGGAAGCAAGCTCTAGGTCATGGGGAGCATAATTCAGTTCATGTAACTTGAGTTTTCTGCTCTCATATGCTATAACATGCTCATTTTGTAACAAAATACCTCTGAGTCCTTCTGAAGCATCTGTTACTACTGTAAAGTTTCCATTTGGATCAGGTACAACCAAAATAGGTGCAAATGTTAATTGATCCTTAAGAGTTTTAAATGTTGATTGAAATTTTCATTCCACTCAAATTTCTTATCTTTATTTTGTAATGAAGTTGTTCATGCGGTGACCTTTGGAAAGTCCTTAACAAATTTTCTATAATAACTAGCAATACCCATGAAGTTTCGAGAATTCATGCACATTCTTAGGTGTAGGCCGAGTTAGTTATGGAAACAATATTTGATGGATCAAAAAATATTCCATCTTTACTTATAACATGTCCTAGATAGTGCACTTCTATCTCATAGAAAGAACATTTGGACAACTTACCATACAAACTTCTTTTTCTTAAGATTTCAAAAACTATTTTCTAATGCTCATGATGCTCATTAATGATTTTATAATATATGAAGATATTGTCTAAGAATACAAGAATTTTTTTCCCATGTATTCTTGAAAGATATTATTCATTAAATTCATAAAAGATGCATGTGCATTTGTCAAATCAAAAGGTAAAACTATGAATTCATAATGCTTGTACCTTGTCTTGAAAGATGTTTTATGAATATCTTCATCTTTGATTCTTAACTGTTGATCCCCAAAACAAAGATGTATCTTAGAATATCTTGATGCATCATGCATATGATCAAATAGATCATAAATTCTAGGAAGTGGATATATGTTTTTGATTTTTGCTTTGTTTAACATCCTATAATCAATACACAACCTAAGTGTTCCATATTTCTTTTTCACAAAAATTACCGTGCTCCCAAGCCGAGACACTCGGTCTTATCAAACCTTTAGACAACACTTCTTATATCTATGCCTTAAGCTCTACTATTCAATGGTATTCATTCGATACTGATGCCTTGAAATAAGCTCAATTCCCGGCTTGATCTCAATTGTGAAATCAAACTTACATTTTGGTGGAAGACCGGGTAGTTCTTCCAAAAAACACATCACTTGAAATCTTGTAACAACAGATATTTTTCAAGGAAATCACTATCCTCGTCGATTGTTTCAGAAATTTTCTGCATACAAGGTGAAACCTTTGTTTTTAGCCTTTTTAAGCTGAATAGTGACACTTTTCTATGTGAAATCTCATGTTTTATCCCTGGATGTCTGTTGTTTTCTTTCTAGATCTTGAAGACAACTTATATGTTTTTCAAAACAATCAAAAAAATTTTTATGCTCGATAAGCCGATTAACACCTATTATTACATCGTAAGATCCCAAAGGAGAAACATAAAGGTTAACTTCAATGGAAAAACTAGGCAAGTCTAAGATTGCTCCAAAAAAACTTACAAAAGCTGTGTGGAGAACATTAATTCCATAATGTACAACTCAAGATTTATCCATTTTTCCATATTTTATTTTTAGTTTTGAAGATAATTTAGTAGAAATAAAGCATTCAATAGCTCCAATATCAAAAAGTATAGTAACATGTATACCAAATAACTTACTTGGCACTTCTATAGGTGTAACTTGCTTTTTAGCTTGTTTATCAGCTACTGTAGCATGTATCTTATGCTGCTGATTGCTGTCATCCTTCCTTAGAGGGCACTAATTTGTATAATGATCCTTGCCACAATTATAGCAGCCTCCTACAGGTCCTTGTTTAGGCTCAAATTTATTTCCAACCTTAAAATTGATGTCTTTACTCCATAGGACTTCCATTCATTATTATTGTTCTTAACAAAATTGTTTTGTACATTTACAACAAGTTTATTTACTTCTATTTTCTTGTTATTATCAACAACAAATTTATTTTTGGTACCAAACTTCTTCCATGCCCCCTTTTTGGGTGTAAGAGATGAAGAAGAATTAGGAATTTTCTTTATGATTTCTTCCTTATGGGAAGAGATTGCTTTTAATTTCATTCTGCCAAATGGATTTTTCTAGAACCCTTCAATGGTGGTTGGGATGTGAACATCTACTTCACCCCTTATGATAGGATTTAATCCCATAATGAATTTTTGTATCCTAAACTTCTCGTTAGTTTGATACTGAGGCACATACTTGAGAAGTTTAGTGAACCTCTCTAGTATTATGTTACCGTTAACTTTCCTTGAGTCAATTTTTGAAATTAAGTCATCTTTTGATCATAATTTTTTTTTTTGCCAACCATCCTTGCCTAAACTATTTTATAAAGTGATCCCATGTGATGATTGATTCATCAATATTCAATTCAACCTTACGGTTGTCCCACAAGGAAGATGCCTCATGGGAAATATGATAAGCTCCCATACTATTTTTTTTCATCTAAAAATTTTCTTATTACAAAGTACTTCTCCATTTCTCTCGAGCCATTTCTGAGCTCCATCCCCAAGTTTAGGGCAATCAAACTTAGGTGGACTTATCCTTTTTATATCATTTGTGAGTTCAACTGCTAATCTTGAATTTTTATTTTCAAGATGATTGGGTACATCGGGGTTCATTTTAAGAGACCTCCTGAAATCGAGAGGTGGAGAATACCTAGCGAATATCCCCAGGAACCGGTTTTATGGGAAGGTGAATTTTTTGGGGGTTGTATGAATTTTTTTGCTTGATTATCAAGCACCTTTGCGATAGAAGGCTACGAGGCGCACGATGGGAGATTTTACTTGTCATGCAGCGTAAAAAAATTGTAGTGACGTGCGTCAAAATACCTTAGTGGCGCGTCCAGCGACCTTAGTGACGCGTGTCAATATACCTATTGATGTGCATCACCGAGGGTGTTATCGGTTGTGTGTCTGCGACCTCGACCTCTGCTTTCTCATAAAAAAATCTCCGTGTCACGCATCAAAAAACTCTTTGTCGTGCATCTGCTATGCGTCAATATCTATTGTACCTCCTTGTCACGTGCGTCAAAAAAAAGTGCGCATGTCATTGATCCTTAGTGATGCGTCAATGAGACCTTAGTGACGCGTGCGTCACTAAGGTCTGTTGACGCGCGTCACTAAGGCCTGTTGATGCGCGTCACTACATTTTTTTGACGCGCGACAACAAATATCCTGTCGCGCGTCTACAACCTCTGCCCTCTTCTTGCTCATCGAAAAAAACTCCATGTCGCTCGTCAACAAAATCTTTGTCATGCGTCTACTATGTGTCAATATCTACAGTATCTCCTTGTCTACAAACCCTCCTTGTCGCGCGTCAATAACTTACCCCCTTGTCGCGCGTCTATAATACGGGATATATCATATTGTTGAAAAATGTGAAGTAGAAGTGTTCTACCTGGTGAATAATCTAGGTTTATATAGGGGATATTTTTCAAGGGTAGGCGAAGCCGACCCCTAAAAAAATTAAAGTGTAATTTTTAGGCGAACAGGTCACTGACCCATGCCAAAAAATTTGCCTTTTCAAAATTTTCAAAAATGGAATATTCACCATATTACGAATATTCACCACTAAAATTTTCCACTGGGGTACATTAGCATTATCATTTACAACATTATTATTATCAACACTTGAATTCCCAATATTTATGTTATCCATGGGAGGTGGTGATTGTTATTACTAGCATCTTCTTCCTCCTCATTACCCATTACTTGTTGTTTAAGTACAACAAAATGGTCTCTTATCTCCAATAGGGCAGTAAGGATCTCATCAAGGTTTTAGGCGTTAGCTACCTCTCCACCTAGTGGTGGGTTATTTTTAGCATCTCCCCTTGTTCTAACCATTTTTACTTTACAAAAAATTAAACTTTTATCATATTTATGGACTTAATAGTTCCAAGAGCTCCAAACTTCAAATATGATACCAAGATGTAAAATTCCCATTTTAAGACTTTAGAAACAAGGAATATAATTTTTTTTACATAATGTCTCTATTATAAATCATAATTTAGAACACACATTCCAATTCCAAACTATCTCATAATAGAAAACCATATGCAACCGTAATGATTCGATGAAACACTAATCTATAATTTCATGAATCGGCACAAAAAACCGAACTCTCATGTTATTCAATAATGTGTATACCAAGTATACTTGGTTCCTTTACCCTATAAGGGGTACCCAAGTGTTCTGTTTAAGAGCCTATCTGAATATCTGTTACTGATATTCATCTAAAATCCTACTTCTTAAACTAGGTGACATAGGACAACACAACCAGCAGCTTGTGATACTTTGGTAAAGATTTTAAACATGTTTATCATGTTTGCATTCCTAGATGACATACTCATCAAATAGAATAAGTCCTTCACCACACTTGAACTATTATCTAGATTGGTCTTCACTGACTTCTATTAGTCCCACTTGATTCAAATTTTAACCCTAGACAAGGTTAGCAACATGCCCTAGTGTGGAGGAATACTCACGGTGACTAAGGGTACATAGAAATACTCAATCAACTTACATTGATTAAGTGTGTCTAGTTATCCTAAGTCAACGTGAGTTGACCTTGACACTAGATCATGTTCCTATCTCTGCATAGGGAAGAACCATGATTGAGTCGAGAACTTGTCTAGTTGAAAAAAATCATGTGGGGTATTGAGACATGTCAATTGTAACATAGTATCCTCATAGTGACAATTTGTCATTATGAAGGTACTACGTTGTAGTTGGTGTGTGTCAACATCCAACTGAGTTTCCTCATCTGGATGAACATACCTTAGATTGAAAGTTAATATCTTATTAATCACTTCATTACAAATTAATTACAACATCCTTACTGATTCAACTAGGTTCTTTAACCTATAAGGTTACAAGTTATAACTACATTTGTGGTAGGTATGCAGATAAAATTTGCTTCCTAACCCATTTATTTAAAAGCTTTAATTTGTCATTTGACTAAAATAAATTGTATCAAGAAATGTCATATTAGAACTTATAGTTATAAAGGTGTATGAATTAGTTACTTTCCAGTTTAAGATTTAAGGAAATCGGCATGAGGAAGCACACATGCAGCCATTTACCTAAATGTTCATTATCATTTAATAAACTTCATAACTTAGGTCTTAATGAATGATTTCAAGGGTATTTTACCCTTTTTCCAATATCATGGGCTAATGCCCATTTATGAAAACGGAATTTTATATGTTCCATATATAGTCAAATTGCATATTGTAAATTATAATAATGGTTTAATACACATACATCCATGTAATTTAATTATAATTTTTTTTTTGTAATGGTAGAGTATCTACTTAAGATTGTTAACCTTATAAGTTGCATTTCTCTTAGATAAAATAATTCAATGAACAACTTAGATTCCTACCCCAACCATTCCATATTATTTAATTATATTAACTACCCTCCTTTATTAGAGTAATACATATCAATTCAACTCAATTCATGCCAAGAAGGTATTACAACAAGTATTAACTAGAATCAACACACCTTTTATTTATCAAGGAGGAGTGATACATTCACTAATTCCAAACATTTCAGATAATAAAAATGTCAAAACAACAATATCTAACCAATTCTTATTAAAACTTTATTTTCCAACAAGTGCATCTCAAGTAATGAAGCCAAATTTCATCATAATAAAGATACAATTCCTTTAATAAAATAAATGTAACTTTCTATATGTCTTTCTCCTTTCATATTTTATGAAGTCCATCTACAAAATTGCTAGCATGGGTTAGTTCATTGAACTGAGCATGATAAACACTATATCATTAAAATGTTGTGCTTTTAGCTAACTATTTCATAAAAAGAACTTTGTTGTTTATGAAACAGTCCTGAAAACACAATCATAATAATAGAAAGACTCAATCAAAAAGAGTACAATCAAAGATAAGATATATATATATATATTAAAGTTTCAAATCAAAAGTAAGGTTTGGTCATTCAATCTATCAACCTTTACTTTCCATCATAAAATCCTTTTATCATACAAAATTTAAACAATAGAGATAAAGAAGAATTATCATTTCATCTGAACCTTACCATTACTTTCATGTAACCCATTTAAGTTCCTTCAATTAGCTAAACCTATTTAACAGAAGAGTATAAGATACATAAAACTATCTTTTAGACTTAATTCAACAATTTGTGTAGTAATAAACATTGCCTACCATCTAATTGTCCCATTATCTCAGATTCATCCTAAGGATTAAGATGTCATTAATCATAAATAATATCATATGAACAAGTAAGGGTAACCAAATCATCATAAACAATTAATGTAACCCCGATTGAAGCATCCTAAAGTCCAAGCTTGGAATAAGAAATCATATCAAGTTAGAAGTCAAAGACAACATAAATCAGACCTCATCAAAAGTATAAGATTGCTTCTAACTAGAAACAAGCTAACATTCAGATCTTATACAAGATACACCATCGTTAACATTACAGAAAAGAGCATATTGGTTTAAGTTCAAAACCTAACTAAGACTAGATACTCCTTCTAAGTATAAGATAAAGTTTTGTTTTGTTGTTGTGAATACATTAATACATTTAGACCAACCACCGTGTTAGAAAATTATTTAAGCTTAAACATACCCAAGAGGAAAACAACAATGAAACCTCACTGAACATTTTCCTAACTCTGAGGTTTTCAGTCTCCTTATCTATTCAAACTTAAAAGAATAAGAGTAAACATTTCTCATGAAATGAATAAAGGAAGGTAAAAAATAGATCCCATATGAACTTCATACGAAAGGTTCCATCACTATGAAGAATAATTCTCCAAAGAATAAATCAATAACCAAACAAAGATTCACCCAAGTACCGAATGGGTTGAGTACTTAAAGACTAGGAAAAAGGAATGTAGAGAACCATATAACATGTTGGTTGGTCAAATGTGTACCCATGTCTCGGATCTTAGAAGGGATGAGGCATTTCAGACCACAATGGAACTGTCCCCAAGTTATGGGACCTTGTGAGCTTGGGACAGATCTCTTGGAGAAGGCTGGTTCCTCTATCTATTTCTACTTCTATTGCTACTCCTAGTGTTGGAAGGAAAAACTAAGCTAATGATGCTAAAGGACCAAGGAAATAAGGATAACATGAAGGAAAATACACTAAAAGGTGATATCACCAGAAAAGAGGGATGAACACTATCTATTCTAAGTGAGAATGATGGGAAATGTGTGAAAAGAGGCTAGGCATGAGTAGCACAGTGAAACATGTATCAACCAGATCGTTCTCATGGAACACAACTAAATATGGAGTGTAAGGGACCTGAAATAACACAACCTAACACACAATGCAAGAGAAAAGGAAAGAAGAAGGAATGCAAGCACATTAGGACAAAAATAGTCTCAAAATGATCATTCTATTACTTCCAGAAATACACAGAGCTGTTATAATGATGAAGGAGGTTGATATCCACATGCAAGAGCCAAACATAGAGGTCTACAACTCAAAATACATAAAATATGGAGTCATTGGAAAAATGCATAAGGATCCAAAGTGTCCAACATAACAAATGAGTCTTTCTCTTACATTTATAGATAAATCCATGGAGGAAGAAAGGAGGAGGGAAAACCTGAATTTGAAACACAACCACCAAAAATAAGCATTGAATGCCTATAAATCCACCTAGAGATATGTGAAATACACTTCCCCATGCTTGTTTAACATGCATGGAGAAGAAAGGAGGGCAGATCATATCAAATTTGGTGGTTGGAGCAATCAGATTTGTTCATTAATGTTCAGAGACACATTTTCCCATTTCTCACCTACCTAAACCACCAAGAATTTGAATTTGAATTTTGATGTTGTAGTTGATGTCAGTAGTTATCTAACAGGTCTAGGTGCGTGCTGATCCAAGATTTGTAGTGGAATATACGACTGTTAGAAAATTTTAGAGTTATCGGCACATGCAAAACATGTGACACATGCAGATTGGCTGAAATGATGGCCAACTGTACAACTATTTGTCATTTCTACCACGTGTCACTTGTTGATTGGTTGCAAGGACTCGATGCCCTTTTAGCGTGCTTTGAATAGTTTCACATGACACACTAAAGCATGTAAAAATATGACCTGACATAGAAGGGCATGAGGAAAGGGCACATGGAGAAAAAAGGGGAAGGCATAGAGGGGTGTGCATGATGCACATACGGAAATGAGGAAAAATGGTGAGCAGAGAATGTATGTTCAAGGTGCAACTATTACAAGGTAATGGGAGTGGTGCGCAAAGGGCCAAGGACTTTAGCAGTAAGTGTGAGGTGCATGGAAAGGGAAAAAACTGATTAGGAAGAAGGTGAATGTGCGGAAGGTGGGCGCAAGGGAGAAGTGGAAGGAGAGAAGGAAAGGGGCATGTTGGTAAAACTATGACCTAGGGAATGTGCCAAGTGATTTTAAGCGCACATAATTCTGCAATAAATAACTTAGGGCTAGAATGTGTATGCAAGTTATCCAAATCGCTAGGAGAGATATTTGGATAATAGTGTTGGTGACTTTTAGGGCCATCTTCTTGCTAGATTAAAGAGATCAGTATCCTAAAGCATCCATTGGGCATGGATTCCACTTATGTAATCATGAAACTACCCCTGTGATCACTTGAGAATCATTTCGCACTTTGTTATGAATCTTGAAACTGTTAAGAGAATCTCTACACTCTAGAAGTAACAAAAGAGCGTGCGTAGGAAGCATGTGAGAGGAAAGAACTATGTATAAACAAACAATGTGTGCAAAGCACACTTGGAGGAATTAAAACTATTCTAATATATACAACATGATGTAGCAAACTTAATGGAAGGATTTGAGATAGATCCCATTTACTAGGATTTGCAGCTGTGCCTCCATCAAGATGAGTTAACTCGAAAGAGTTAGCTTCTTTGTAGGAAATGATGATGTATGGGCCACTTCAAAGTGTATCAAACTTTGAATGGTGCCCTGGCTTAGCTCTGTCAGCATCCCATTTTAGAACCAAGTCCCCAATTTTGAAATCTTGAGGCCTAGCCTTTCTGTCAAACCATTTCTTTGTTGCTTGTTGATGTTGTTCTAGCTTGATCATGATAGAGTTCTGAGTTCTTCAAGATGAACCAGCTCTACCATTCTGATTTCTCTCTAGTTTGCACCTTCAAATTCCAACCGCTAGGAAAGCACCAATGAATTTAGTTATAGTGTCAAATTAAGGGAAGCCTCCTTTCCATAGAAAATATTGTAAGTTGAAGTTCTTATTGCCTTTTTGACTTTTATTCTATCTACCCAGAGTGCACGAAAGACCTTCATACACCACTATATTTGGTTGATGTTCATTGTGTGCTTCATGATTCTGATAAGGTTCTTGTTTGTTGATTCTACTAGACCATTTCCTTGGGGGTAGTAGTTGGAAGAATTCTTCAGGTAAATGCCCAGATTTAGAGCCCAATCAGTGATTTTAGTACCAAGGAAGGCCTTTACATTATCAGAGATAATGGTTTGAGGAATGCCAAACCTTGTGACTATACCTTCAAGAAATCAAGGATGATTACCTCGAGTTGATTCCTTGAGCACGACAACTTCTTTCCATCTGGTGAAGTAATCTATAGTTATCAACACCAATTTATGTCCAACGCTTGAAGGTGGATTGATCATGCCTATGAAGTCAAGAACCCATTGCACAAAAAGTCTGATCCACTTGGATTGGTCGAAGGGGAAGCACTTGAGTATTTTCTTTCCTACAAAGAAAGCACATTCCTTGAATTTTGTGACCCACCTATGTGCATCTGCAAACAGGGTAGGCCAAAAGATACATGTCATTATGATCTTCATTGTTGTAGTCTTGGCAGAAGTTTCCACCAGAGAGTCCATCATGAAATTGTGCCAACAATTTTTTAGTATGTATGTCATTGATACATCTTAACAATACACCATCAAGATTACTTTTGAAGAGAAGTCCATCAATCAACACATGAGGGAAAGATTATAACCTTAGATGTCTTCTCTTTGCTTTATTTAAACCGGGAGGGTATGTACCCTCAGAAAGGAATGTGATCATGTCCTTCATCCAGTCATGCACGCTAGGGTCTATATTTTTTTCAAGATCTTCATGTGGAAGTTATTCATCAAGAAATAATGAAGCTTCAGGTTCACTCTCTGCATCCTTAGTAATCGCCTACAAAGTGCACTACCTCTTACCAATTTCATGGCCTTGATAGTCACATCATATTCCATGATTTTGGTCACCCATTGTGCTCTTTTCTCACTAATTTATGCTCCCATGATGAAGTCTCTGATCGAAGAGTGGGAGACTAACACCTTGATATGATTGGTGGCAAGCATACTTTTGAATTTCTTGAGCATGCGCATGATGGAAAATACTTGCTTCTCTATGTGAATATATTTTAGTTCATAATCCTTTAGCATATGGCTGAAGAAAGCCACTGGTTGTTCCATCCCTTGTTCATTTTCTTATGTTAGGACAACAACAATACTTACATCAGTGCCATAAGCATAAAGGATGAAATCCTTTAAATAATCTAGATTGATGAGTGTTGGTGCACAAGTAATCTCTTGCTTGATCTTTTTGAAGCTTTCTCTTCCTTTTACTATCCATCTAAAGGCTATGTCCTTCTTGAGCATCAAGGTAATGGGCCAAACTAGTCCTAAATTTAGGGATAAAACACCTAACAAAATTGATCTTGCCAAGGAAGAATTGTAGGGCCTTATTGTGCACTGATAGGGAAAGAGCTAAGATGGCTGAAACACACTCAGGATCAATCACGATGCCATCCTTTGAAACCACATGGCCCAAGAGCTTGCCCTGTGCCACCACAAAATTACACTTCTTGGGGTTAAGAGATAACCCAAATTCTCTGCATCTCTCAAAGACCTTTTCAGTGTGCCATGTGATCCATGCTCTTCTTTGAGAAGACAGTTATATCATCAAGGTAAACCAAGATGAACTCATTAATGTATCCTTTGAAGGCAACATCCATAGTGCGCTGAAATGTGGCACCCACATTTGATAGACCAAAGGGAATTTTTGATATGCATATGTTCCCCATTTGGTTGTAAATGTTGTTTTGAATTGATCCTCTTCCTTGACCAGGATCTAGTTGAAACTAGAGTATCCATCTAGCATAGAGAATCTCTGTGCGCGCCATTCTAATCTGTAGAATCTACTCCATTAAAGGAAAATGGTAAGTGATCTTTTAGAGATGCCTTATTAAAATATTTAAAATCAACACAAATTCTAATTTCACCATTCTTTTTGCGTACTATAAACAAATTTGTAACCCAGGTAGAGTATTTGATAGGAAATTTTTTTTTGCCTCAATGATTTTTGATAATTCCTTTCTCATGAGGGGATCTATCTTTGGATTGATTGGCCATTGCTTCTATCTGATGGGATTTATACCAAGATCAAGGTCAATGGAGTGTTGAGCAACACTTGGATCAAAAACTTTGAGGTCTTCATACTCCCATGAGAAAATATCACTGTATTTTTGACAGAGAGAGATGAAGGCCTATTTTTCTTCATGCGCACAAGTCTTGCCAAGTAGTAGCTTTCTCCCATGCACAAAAGTGACTAAAGATTAGTATTATTGTGTGACTCACATGTATATTTATTCACCCTTGAACTCATCATCAGGGATAAACATTTTCTCTAAGGTGACCATACATTTAGGTAACTTGTTTGTCTTCAGCTGTATTACTTGGTCACCATAGTTGTCATACAAGTCAACTTGCATACTTGATGAAAATCCAACTTCATTCTGGATAAACTAGATGATCTGCATCATCAACTTTAAACACTTTCTATCTGGTGTTATTACTTTGGATGGTCAGTCTACCATATTAATGTGTTATGTTTCCTTTGAAAAAGTCCACAATGGAAAAGCGGAATAGAGCGTGGTCTCTAATCATTCTACATGGAACCACCTATAGATTAAGGGCATCAAATCTCTCAAGTAGGTCCCATACTCTATATTTATAAGCTTTGAGAAGATTATTCTTTTTCTGGCACTTGTTGGTAACCTGGTGGATGATCAATTATGTGTCCCCAAAGATCTAGTGCCTTAATTTTCTTCTTCTCAATAATGAGCAAGCCATGCACTAGCACTTCATACTCTACCACATTATTAGAGCATGCAAACTACATCTTGTGTGCAAAGAATAATTTCTCATCCTTAGGGAAATGAGAACCACTCCTGCTCCCACACCATTTTTGCTTCTAGATCCATCAAAGTATAACTTCCATAGACCAGTTTGAACTTTTTCTTTCATGAGCGCACGTGGAAGCATAATGTCTTCTTCTAGAATGTAATAAGTACCAAGCCCAGTTTCATAGGCTTCTATTTCTTTAGCATAGGGATAAAATTTGTGATGTATTTCTACCCATTCATCAAGCACTAGGTCTGGAACAAAGGGTGGAAGAGACTGCTCTTTAGGAATTGAAGCTTGTTCTTCTTGGATAAAATAATTGGCTTGGAGAGGGGATGGGACATATGAATCTACATGATAGGAAACTATAGGCTCAGCCTGTATGGTAAACTAGGTACCATACCTTGTCTTGAGTAACATATGAGACCAATCAAAAGACAAGTAACCACCCACTTTAGCAGTAAATTCTCTTGACAAACATAGGGAAAACAAAGGAGGTAGGTCAATGATTGACACATCTTGAGTAATTTTTAGACTTGGACATGTATGGAGGGTTAACTCAAAATCCTTGATGACTCCTAAGGTGGTAACAATTGATCCTTCAAGTTATAGGACTCCTTTAGACAATAGACTATATCTAATACCTAAGACATCAACTATCTTCTTAGGCATATGAAGTACTATTGCTGAGTCAATCATGTAGCGATGCACTAGGTATTTACCTATAATCAAGGACATATATAAGGGTGGGGTTTTAATAAATTTACTTAATTATTTCTCCTCTTCTTGGCAGATTTTGATAGAAGTGTCTAGCTTCAGCATAACTGGATCAATGTGTGGGAGTTGCGCTAGAGCTTCATGTAAAAGATCCTACTGAGATGGAATGGTTAGGGCATCCCACATTGTGACTTTTATGTTTGTTATCTTCATATTTTCAACAATTCTAAATGGAAGGCCCCCATCTTGTGCATTTGGGGAATAACATCCCTTCTTGACTGTTTAGGGGCAAAAACTTGAATTTTAGCTAAAGGAGAGGCTTGACCTACCAAAGGAGGGGTGCGTGCTACTTCAGAAGGAGATTTACATGGGGCCTCCTACATAGGGCTCAATTTTGTGACTATTCTACAAGAGGTATTGATTGATTCTTTCTTCTGATAATCTTCTTGCGTTCTGGGATTGTGACCTATGTGCCTAATTCTAACATTCTCTTCTTGTATCTTATGTTATCCGAAATTTGGGCGTGTGGTCTATTTTGTCTTTTGTAGCTTGGTGTATTGCACATAAGTCCTCCATGCTAAAGAACATCAAATTTGTCTCTAGAGGAACTTCTGGTCTTTCTGGATTATCTGCTTCATGGGCGCTTGTGGAGGACTCACAGGACGAAGCATTATGGATCATGAAAGCTTAGGTGCACACAACATTAGCACAATGATATTGACTATGAGTAATGTTGCAAGGGAAGCACCATTCTAAATCTTATGCCAAGTTATTTTGAACTAGAACAAGTGTCAGAGGTTCGCACTTTGGTCTTTGGGAGAGAAGGCATGGGAGGAACAACTTACAAGGGAAGATGTGCATTAGGATGCCATCTATCATTATGCTTTGGTTGGGCATGTATCTTTGATTTCCATATTGATTCCGCCAAGGATAATTTCCTTGGCCATGCACCTGATTGAATTTCCTCTATAGGCTTGTGCCTATTACTTTTCTAATGATATGACCGTGTTTGATAAATTTCTGATCAAGGCCTTAAATTCTTCATCTTCATTTTTCTATGATGGAGAATTGGATATTAAGGCAACCGGTTGTGCACTTTTCTCGGGGATAGGATTAGGGGCCATAGAAGGTTGGGGTGCTTATGAAATCTCTGGGAACAAGGGCATGGGTGGTCTAGGAGCCAACTTTCCTACCTAAATGAGACTATTTTTTTCCCTTATTGAAATGTTATAAGCAATCTGGTAAAGTCCTACCTCCCATAGATTAGATCATAAGCTGAAATATTGCTTTGTTGACCACCTTTAGATAATAGAGGAAAGCATGTTGGGTTGTAGGTCTTACCACAGTAGGGATTTTGTCCCAAGTCTTCTAAAATCTGATGTTGAAATCAATCATCTTCTCATTGGGTGCCCTCCTTGTTGTTGTTAGTTGCTCCACCAAAGATAGGTGATCTAACTTATCTTCAAAGTAATTGCAAAGAGCTGATCCCAACAAATTCCAGGTGGTGATAGATCCAAGTATCAAGCCTCGGTACCATTGAAGTGCTTTACCTTTGAAAGAGGATGTAAACAACCTGAATGCTACATCATCATGTGTGATTAGATAGAGTGAACACACATTTTCTATATCCTAGATATGCTCTGAGGGGTGACTTGATTCTCACTAGTAAAGTAAGGAATACTCTTGAGCGTGCCATTTGGCATATCATAATGCATGGCTAGGAGTAAGGAACTCCCTCCAGTAAAGTTTGCAAAGTTTCTTAATGGAGGAGGTTGTTGATGTGCCATTATAGGGCACGTGCAGGTCAGTTGTCTCTTTTTGAGGAGGAGTTTAATGGGCGCGATGTGCTTGCAGAGATCAAGGCACATGCAGGATTTCTGGAATGAACTCTTCTCGGGGATAGTTGAAGGTACTCAAAATAATCTTTAGCTACTACACTTCTTATTGTGTGCACTCTTCTCATGAAAGGCACTCAAGACAACTCAAATAGAGATCTTAAAATATTAGGAGTCACCAGATGTGTTTGAAATGGGCCTCTAAAGGCTAAAACAATAAGTCCACACACCAGAACTTAGAGATATGAAATTTGAGATTTAAATGTTGGTCCCACCGGGCATTCCAGAAACTGTTGGTTGCTCAAATGTGCACCCGTGTCTTAGATCTCGGAAGGGCTGAGGTGTTTGAGACCATAATGGAACCATCCCCAAGTTGTGGGACCTTGTGAGCTTGGGATAGATCTCCAGAGAAGGTTGGTTCCTCTATCTATTTCTACTACTACTTCTACTCCTAATTTTGGAAGGAAAAACTAAGCTAATGATGCCAAGGAACCAAGGAAACAAGGATAACATGAAGGAAACTACACTAAAAGGTGATAGCACCAGAAAAGAGGGATGAACACTATTTGTTCTGAGTGAGAGTGAGGGGAAATGTGTGAAAAGAGGCTAGGCATGAGTAGCATGAGTAGCATAGCGATCTTTCTCATGGAACAACTAAATATGGAGCTGCAAGGGACCTGAAATAGCACAACCAACACACAATGCAAGAGAAAAGGAAAGAAGAAGGAATGCAAGCACATTAGGACAAATAATAGTCTCAAAATGATGCTTCTATTACTTCCAGAAATGCACAGAGCTATTATAATGATGAAGGAGGCCGATATCCACATGTAAGAGCCAAACATAGAGGTCTGCAACTCAAAATACAAAAATATGGAGTCCTTGGCAAAACACGTAAGGATCTAGAGTTTCCAACATAACAAATGAGCCTTGCTCTTACATTTATAGATAAATCCATGGAGGAAGAAGGGAGAAGGAGGGAAACCTGAATTTGAAACATAACCACCAATAAGAACTCTCAAGGCCTGCAAATATGCTTGGAAATCTATGAAATATGCTTCCCATGCATGTTTAATGTGTATGGAGAGGAAAGGAGGGTGGATCATATCAAATCTGGTGGTTGGAGCAATTAGATCTGCTCATTATTATTTAAAGAGATGTTTTCCCATTTCTCACCTACCTAAACTACCAAGAATTTGAATTTGAATTTCTAATACTATAGCTGATGTCAATAGTTCTCTGATAGGTCTAGGCACACACCGATCCAAGATCTATAGTGGAAGATACAAATTGTTAGAAAATGTCGAGTCATCAATGCATGAAAAACATGTGGCACATGTGGATTGGCTGAAATGATGGCCAATGTATAAAAACTATTTTTCATTTCTACCATGTGTCACTTATTGATTGGTTGCAAGGACTCAACGCCCTATTGGTGTGATTTTTGGTTGCACGTGACACACTAAAGCATGTCAAAAGATGATTTGACATAGAAGGGCATGAGGAGAGGGCACATGGATAAAACATGGGAAGGTGTAGAGGGGTGCGTGAAATACACATGGGGAAATGAGGAAAACTAGTGAGCAGAGAATGTATGGTCAAGGCACAACTATTATAAGGTAATGGGCATGGTGCACGAAGGGCCAGGGCTTTAGCAATAAGTGCGAGGTGAGCAAAAAGGTAAAAAATTAATTACGAAAAGGTGAATGCATGGAAGATGCTTATAAGGGAGAAGTGGAAGGAGAAAAGGAAAGGGGAACATAAGAAAATTACAACCTAGGGAATGTGCCAAGTGATTTTGAGTGTGCGTAATTATGCAATTAATAACTTAGGGCTAGAATGTGTATGTAAGTTATCCAAATCACTTTGGGAGAGATATTTGGATAACATAACCTTTACCTTTTTTCATTTCAATAGAGACATGTTTGAAAGACTCAATTCCCTTAAGGATAAATAAGTGAATCATTTCTTAAAATCCTAGAGAAGAAAGGAAAAGTAGAACAATAGGATTAATCCAAAACAGACCTCCAATGAACTCTAAACCCTTAAAAAGGAACACAAGTAAGCATTTGAACATTACCCACACAAGATAATGCATTCAAAAACCATTCATAACATCTGCCTCTGTCCCAAATATCTAGTACCGAGTTCAAAGGCCTAAGGGATTTAGGAGATCATGCCAAGAAAATATACAACAGACAAGGTTGGCTAAAACTGTTATGCAATCCTGAGTACTTTCAACTAAATGAGAAAACAACTAACCGATACCCAAAAAGAGTTTCCAAACTTAAACATGAAGTGGTTAATCATTTGATAACTTTAAGTCCCTGAACAAATTGAAATAGAATAACATTTCCCACATACATTATTCAACAATCATACTTCCATGTTAACAAGTTATTTTCCTTGTGAGGTCTACACAAGATTTCCTTTGGAGTTATTTTAATGACAACAAAAAGAGGACATGCAAGTCGAAATAGCCATACAAATGTTCAAACATGTAACTCCTATCATAAATTTTTCCTCCATCAATAACAACAATGGTCTAAAAGTCTAAAATAGGAAGGAAAATGCACGCAACCACAAGAACAAAAAAATCTCAAACATCAATAAGATATCAAATGAGTTCTCCATTTTGAAGCCTTCCAACAACAACAAAAAGGAAACGTTTAAATCAAGAGTCACAAAATCAAACAACCAAAAATAAAATGCATTGCTAGACCAACCTTAAATAAAAATCTCACCAACAAGTCCTCAACTTTGTTTCAAGTCTCAGTTATAAGGACTTGAGCAAAGGAAAGATCACCCATAAGCTAGAAATGACACTCCCAGATTATGTTTTACAACTACCATCATAAAATCGATAAGCATCCAATGATGCAAATCAAAACACCATAGAAGCATAAAATGAGCAGTCACAGAAACAAAACCAGAATATTTTCATAGAGAAAGAGTTATTTTAATGAAGCACTTAATTAAAATCATAAGACATAATGGATAGGGCCTATCATGCCTAATAGACTCCAGATTCTCTCGTCTCACATAAAATATTCAAGCGAGCTTCAATTCCTCCTTTGAAACACCAACAACCCTCCAAAATTTCTCCTTCTCTTTCTTATAGATTCATGGTTCCAACTTCTTCATTCAAATTCCATGCAAGGCAAGAGAGTTAATGTAAGGATAAAATTCATGCAATAATCAAACTGAAGGTTTGAAGAACCAAAAAAACCCACATGCATAGCTCAAGCTTGAAGACCAAATGAACAAACAAAACCAAACCCCTCTTTCTTCTTCTTAGGTGATTTTCACCAACTTCAAAAATAATAAATGTGAAACAGGACTATGAGTCTTTCCATTTCTCCTGCCACCACCACCTCTATTTTTGGCAGGACTAAGTTCAAAATTACATGCATCTAAAACTTGGTGGAGATGCTAGCTCATTCCCCCAAATTTCCTCATGCCTTCGCCAAATTTGGCAGCTTAAAAAGAGATAAGACCACATTAACTTCCTCATAAATTTCTAGGAATCGATGCCACCGACTTTTCCCCTCCCTATGTCATCCCATAGGACCCTTTTAGGTTAGCCAAACATTAGGTTAGGTTCAAAATTATTTTAGGAACTAACATAGGTCCTTAAGTATAAGTCTTTAGTCTTAGGTCCCATTTAACATCCCATAATAACAAAATAACTTAGTAACTTAGGTTAGGTTACTCTTTTTAGGATAAATTTCCTAATTTAAGGAACATAGTGTAAATAGGTTCCATGTTCCTAATTAAGAATTACATCTTACTTTAATAAAAAGGGGAACCAGATTATTACCCAAATTCATATACGAAGCAGAGAGCCAAGGAGATCGATCATTCATGACCTTTGTACATTCAAGGTCTAGGAGCCTTTCATCTGTCCAGCTTGGACATTATGACAACAAGGTTTGAAAATTAGAAGCATACCTTGGATCAATGAAATTGATCCAAGGTAATGTTGTTTTGAATCCCCAAGAATTATGAAAACTAAAACTCAATTTCTCAATCCCAAGTAGTGAATTATTCTGCATAAAAATATAAATTGCTTCATTTTAAATTAAGAAAAAACATGACAAGAATCATACCTATTTTAGTAGATAACATATTACCTACTGCAAACATGATTTCATAGGTCATAAGAGTACACCATCTTAAGACAAAAATCACCTGTCAACATTTGAACCTTCCATAATAGAAGTCATCATAGATACCAGTCATGCTAGAGGTGTTACATACCTCCCTCCTAAAAAGCATCATCGTCCCGATGATTAACTTAGTCCAAATTCTCAAACAAGAAATATAATCCTAATTATAGTTCTTTTATCCATAAGTTCACAAACAAAAACCAGATTTGAGAATTCCAAATTTTCCATAATTTATTCAACATTAAAATAGTTGTTCTTGTACTAATGAATATAGTACCTACCCAAAACTGATAGATTTATTGATAAATTAAGAAAAAAATATTTAAGTATTATCAATCAACAAAATCAATTCTATTCAAATAAATGAGGAAAACAATTTTCATGTCCTCGAGGTTTTCCCATGTTGCACTTTCTTCATTAAACTGGTCCCATTGGACCTTGCATTGACTAATTTCATGATTTCTCAAGTGCAACTTGTGAGTTTCCAACACTCTAATAGGTTTAACCATGATTATTCTTGGGTCTTGGACCTGCAAGGAATCCCAATTCAACACATGTGATAAATCTAAAACGTATTTCTTAAGTAAAGAAATATGGAAAACATCATGCATTTGTGATAAATCAGGTGGTAAAGCTAATTGATAAGCTACATGATTGATTACTTCAACAATTTCAAAGGGTCCCACATAACGAGGTGATAATTTGGCAGCCTTGCCAAAGGTTATAGAACTCTTTTTCGAACTTAACCCGTAAAAAGACCTTTTCACCAAGTTCAAATTTCTTATCAACCCTTTTTAGATTTGCATAACTTTTTTTCCTATCTACTACTTATTTTAAATGTTCACGAATCATTTTAACTTGTTGTTCCATTTCAGTAAGGATTTCAGTCTAATTACCTCTTTGTCTTCTATGCTATCCTAGCTAACTGGAGTTCTACATTTCCTTCCGTATAATGCTTCGAAAGGTGCCATTTTCAAAGAGGCATGGTATGTGTTATTATAAAAAAATTCAACTAATGGAAGGTATTCTTCCCATTTGTACTACTGATCCATGTAGTACATTCATAACATATCTTCCAAAACCTAGTTAACTCTTTCAGTTTTCCCATCAATTTCCAAATGGTATGCTAAACTAAAATTCAGTTTAGTTCCTAAGGCTGCATTTAGCATTTGCCAAAATTGAGATGTCATTCTAGGGTCTCTATCTGATATGATCAATTTAGGTACTCCATGCAATCTAAAAATTTCATGCAAAATAATTTTGCTAAAACAAGTGAATCATCCTTAAGATTACCAACAATAAAATGTGCTACCTTTGTTAGTTTATCAACAACAACTAAAATAACATCATGCTTATTTCTTGACATTGACATCCCTTGAAAAAAATCATGCTAATTACTTTCCACTTATACTTGTGGTATGCTATGAGGGTAAAATAAACCAGCTGGATGCATATGTTCATCCTTAACATGCTGACATTCTAACCAAGTGTGTCACAAAATCAATTACGTCTTTCTTCATCCCTTTCCAAAAATATTGTTGTTTTATATCAAGCAAAGCATTTTCATAATACTAGATGTCCTGAATAAGGTTAATTATGAAATTCAATTATCAAATTCCTTCTTAATTCATTTCCCAAAGGTATATACACTCATTTATCATATCTCAATATTCCTTCATCATCAAAGTGAAAACCTTTATATCTTGAGTCATTTGGATCTGCAAGTGTTGTTTTTACTTGCTGAAAGTATGAATTAGATTCCATGATGCTTTTTACCTCATCCTTAAACTGAGTTCTCAAAGTTATAAGTGCATAAAATATGTTTCCTATGAATTAGTGCATCTTCCACTTTGTTTTCTTTTCCTTTTATGTAACTTATGTCAAAATCATATTGTGATAGAAACTCTAACCACCTTTGTTGTCTTGCATTCAGATTTGGCTGAGTGAAAATATACTTCAGCCCAAGATGATCAGTATTTAATTCAAAAGGTCTCCCTAAAAGATAATTCCTCCATAATTGAAGTGCATGTATAATGGAAGCAAGCTCTAGGTCATGGGGAGCATAATTCAGTTCATGTAACTTGAGTTTTCTTCTCTCATATGCTATAACATGCTCATTTTGTAACAAAATACCTTTGAGTCCTTCTCCAAAAGCATCATTACTACTACATAAAGTTTCCATTTGGATCAGGTATAACCAAAATAGGTACATATGTTAATTGATCCTTAATATTTTTAAATATTGATTCACATTTTTCACTCCACTCAAATTTCTTATCTTTCTTTTGTAATGAAGTTATTGGTGCAGTGACTTTTGAAAAGTCCTTAACAAATTTTCTATAATAACTAGCAAGACCCATGAAGCTTATAACTTCATGTACATTCTTAGGTGTAGGCTAGTTAGTTATGGCAACAATCTTTGATGGATCAAAACTATTCCATCTTTACTTATAACATGTCCTAGATAGTGCACTTCTGTCTCATAGAAAGAACATTTGGATAACTTACCATATAATATTCTTTTTCTTAAGATTTCAAGAACTATTTTCAAATGCTCATGATGCTCATCAATGCTTTTAGAATATATGAGGATATCATCCAAGAATACAAGAACAAATTTTTCCAAGTATTCTTGAAAGATATTATTCATTAAATTCATAAAATATGTAGGTGCATTTGTCAAATCGAAAGGTAAAACTGTGAAATTCATAATGCCCATACCTTATCCTAAAAGTTGTTTTATGAATATCTTCATCTTTGATTCTTAACTAATGATACCCAAATGAAGATCTATCTTAGAATATACTTGATGCACCATGCATCTGATCAAATAGATCATCAATTATAGGAAGTGGATATCTATTTTTTATTGTTGCTTTGTTTAACATCCTATAATCAATACACAACCTAAGTGTTCCATCTTTCTTTTTCACAAAAATTACCGATGCTCCCCAAGGTGAGACACTCGGTCTTATCAAACCTTTAGAAAAATTTCTTGTAACTATGCCTTAAGCTCTACTAGTTCAATGGTATTCATTCGATATGGTGCCTTGAAATAGGCTCAATTCCCAACTTGATCTCAATTGTGAAATCAAACTCCCATTTAGGTGGAAGACCAGGTAGTTCTTCTAGAAACACATCACTGAAATATCTTAACAATAGATATTTTTCCAAGAAATCACTATCCCCTTTAGTTGTTTCAGAAATTTTTACTACATACAAGGTGCAACCTTTATTTTTAGCCTTTTTAAGCTACATAACTGACACTTTTCTAACTGAAATCTCACATGTTTTATCCCCTGGATGTCTGTTGTTTTCTACAGATCATCAAGACAACTAATATGTTTTTCAAAATAATCAAATTTTTATTTATGTTCACAAAAGCCAGTTAACACCTATTATTACATCATAAGATCCCAAAGGAGAAACATAAAGGTCAACTTCAATGGAAAAACTAGGCAAGTCTAGGACTGCTCCAAAAAGACACTTACTAAATGTGTGACAACATTATTTCCATAATGTACAACCCAATATTTATCCATTTTTCCATCTTTTCTTTTTAGTTTTGAAGCTAATTTAGTAGAAATAAAGCATTCAGTAGCTCCAGTATCAAAAAGTATAGTAACAAGTATACCAAATAACTTACCTAGACACTTCTATAGGTGTAACTTGCTTTTCAGCTTGTTTATCAACTACTGCAACATGTATCTTATGTTGCTGATTGTTATCATCCTTCCTTAGAGGGCACTATTTACATAATGATCCTTGCCACAATTGTAGCAGCCTCCTACAAGTCCTCTTTTAGGCTCAAATTTATTTCCAGCCTTAAAATTGTTGTTCTGTCCTCCATAGGACTTCTGTCCATTATTATTGTTCTTAACAAAATTGTTTCAAACATTTGCAATAGGTTTATTTGTTGTTGTTTTCTTGTTATTATCAGAAAAAAATTATTTTTGGTACCAAACTTCTTCCATGCCCCCTTTTTGGGTGCAAGAGATGAAGAAGAATTAGGAATTTTCTTTCTGATTTCTTCCTTATGGGTAGAGATTGCTTTTAATTTTTTTTCCTTCGAATGGATTTTTCTATAACCCCTTCCATGGTGGTTGGGATGTGAACATCTACTTCACCCCCTATGATAGGATTTAATCCCATAATGAATTTTCATATCCTAAACTTCTTGTCAGTTTGATACTGAGGCACGTACTTGAGAAGTTTAGTGAACCTCTCCCAATATTCTGTTACAGTTAACTTTCCTTGAGTCAAGTTCTGAAATTCAGTCATCTTTTGATCATAATAAAGTTTGTGGCAGCCATCATTGCCTAAAATAGTTTTTAAATTGATCCCATGTGATGCTTGATTCATCAATATTCAATTCATCCTTACGGTTGTCCCACCAGAAGATGCCTCATGGGAAAGCTGATAAGCTCCCCATAATGATTTTGTTTCCTTTAAGAAGTTTCTTATTGCAAATTACTTCTCCATTTCACTGAGCCAATTCTCATCTCCATCCCCAGTGTAGTGCCATCAAACTTAGGTGGACTTATCCTTTTTATATCATTTGTGAGTTCAACTGCTAACCTTGCCTTTTTATTTTCAGGTTGATTGGGTACATTAGCATTAGCATTTGTAACATTATTATTATCAACACCTAAATTCCCAATATTGACGTTATCCACAAGAGGTGGTTGATTGTTATTACCAACATCTTCTTCCTCCTCATTACCCATTACTTGTTGTTCAAGTACAACTAGATGGTCTCTTGTGTCCAATAGGGAAGAAAGGATCTCATCAAGTTTTTGGGTGGTAGCTGCCTCTCCACCTGGTGGTGGGTTGTTTTAACATCTCCCCTTGTTCTAACCATTTTCTATTACAAGAAAATTAAGTTTTTATCAGATTTATGGACTCAATAGGTCCAAGAGCTACAACCTTCAGCTCTAATACCAAGATGTAACATTCCCATTTTAAGACTTTAGAAACAAGGATATTTTTTTTACATAATGTTCTCTGTTCTAAATCATAATTTAGAACACACATTCCAATGCCAAACTATCTCATAACAAAAAACCATATGCATATTGTAATGACTCGGTGAAACACCAATCTCTCATTTCATGACTCGACACAAAACTGATCTCTCATGTTATTCAGTAATGTGTATACCAAGTATACTTGGTTCCTTTACCCTATAAGGGGTACCCAAGTGTTTTGTTTAAGAGCCTATCTAAATATTTGTTACTTGATATTCATCTAAAATCCCTCTTCTTAAACTAGGTGACATAAGACAATGCACCAAACACTTGCGATACTTTGGCCAAAGATTTTAAACATGTTTATCATGTTTGCATTCCTAGATGAAATACTCATCAAACATAATAAGTCCTTCACCACACTTGAACTATTATCTAGATTGGTCTTCACTGACTTCTTTAGTCCCACTTGATTCAAATTTTAACCCTAGACAAGGTTAGCAACATATTTCCTAGTGTGGAGGACTTCTTGTGGTGACTAAGGGTACATAGACATACTCAATCAACTTACATCGATTGGGTGTGTCTAGTTATCCTAAGTCAACATGAGTTGACCCCAACACTAGATCATGTCCCTATCTCTACATAGGGTAGAACCATGATCCATTCAAGAACTTATGTTAGTCTAGTTGAAAAAACTTTGTGGGGTATTGAGACATGTCAATTGCAACATAGTATCCTCATAATGACTCTTGTCATTACGAAGGTACTACATTATAGTTGGCGTGTGTCAACATCCAATTGAGTTTCCTCATCTAGGATGAACATACCTTAGATTGAAAAGTTAATATCTTATTAATCACTTCATTACAAATTAATTACAACATCCTTACTTGATTCAACTAGGTTCTTTAACCTATAAGGTTACAAGTTATAACTATATTTTTGGTAGGTATGTAGATAAAATATTCTTCCTAACCCATTTATTTACAAGCTTTAGTTTATCATTTAACTAAAACAACTTGTATCAAGAAATGGCATATTAGAACTTGTAGTTATAAAGGTGTATGAATTAGTTACTTTCTAGTTTAAGATTTAAGGAAATATGCATAAGGAAGCACACATGTAACCATTTACCTAAATGTTCATTATCATTTTAGCAAGTTCATAACTTAGGTCTTAATGAATGATTTCAAGGGTATTTTCCCCTTTTTCCAATGTCATGGGCTAATGCCCATTTATGAAAACTAAATTTCATATGTTCCATATATAGTCAAATTACATATTGTAAATTATAATCATGGTTTAATACACATACATCCATGTAATTCAATTACAATCCTTTTTGTAATGGTAGAGTATCTACTTAAGATTGTCAACCTTATAAGTTGCATCTCTCCTAGAGAAAATAATTCAACTAACAACTCAGATTCCTACCCCAACCATTCCATATTATTTAAGTATATTAACTACCCTCCTTTATTAGAGTAATACATATCAATTCAACTCAATTCATGCTAAGAAGGTATTACAACAAGTATTAACTAGAATCAACACATATTTTATTCATCAAGGAGGAGTGATACATTCACTAATTCCAAACATTTCAGATAATACAAAATGTCAAAACAATAGTATCTAACCAATTCTTATTACAACTTTCTTTCCAACAAGTGCATCTCAAGTAATGAAGCCAAATTTCATCATAATAAAGATATAATTCCCTTAATAAAATAAATGCAACTTTCTATATGTCTTTCTCCTTTCATATTTTACGAAGTCCATCTACAAAATTGCTAGCATGGGTCAATTCATTGAACTAAGCATGATAAGCACTATATCATTAAAATGTTGTGCTTTTAGCTAACTGTTTCATAAAAAGAACTTTGTTGTTTATGAAATAATCCTAAAACACAATCATAATAACAAAAAGACTCAATAAAAAGAGTACAATCAAATATATAGATATATATATATATATAAATTTTCAAATCAAAAGTAAGGTTTGGTCAGTCAATCTATCAACCTTTACTTTCCATCATAAAATCATTTTATCATACAAAATTTAAACAACAGAGATAAAGAAGAATTATCATTTCATCTGAACCTTACCATTACTTTCATGTAACCCATTTAAGTTCCTTCAATCAGCTAAACCTATTTAATAGAAGAGTATAAGATACATAAAACTATCTTTCAAACTTAATTCAATAGTTTGTGTAGTAATAAACATTTCCTACCATCTAATTGTCCCATTATCTTAGATTCATCCTAAGGTTTAAGATGTCATCAATCATAAATAAGATCATATGAACAAGTAAGGGTAACCAAATCATTGTAAACAATTAATGTAACCCCTGATTGAAGCATCCTAAAGTCCAGGCTCATAATCAAAATCAAATCAAGTTAGAAGTCAAAGACAACATAAATCAGACCTCATCAAAAGTATAAGGTTGCTTCTAACTAGAAAAAAGCTAACATTCAGATCCCATATAAGATACACCATCATTAACATTACAGAAAAGAGTAGATTGGTTTAAGTTTATAACCTAACTAAGACTTGATACTCCTTCTAAGTATAACATAAACTTCTATTTTTTTTTCGTAAATACATTAATACATTTAGACCAACCTCCGGTCTAAAAGTGATTTAAGCTTAAAAAGACCCGAGAGGAAACAACAATGAAACCTCACTGAACATTTTCCTAACCTGAGGTTTTCAGTCTCCTTATCTGTTCAAACTTAAAAGAATAAGAGTAAAATTTCTCATGAAATGAATAATAGAAGGTACAAAACATATCCCGTATGAAATTTGCATGATAGGTGTCATCACTGTGAAGAATAATTCTTTAAATAATAAATCAATAACCAAAAAAAGATTCACCCAAGTCCCAAATGGGTTGAGTACCAAAAGACCAAGAAAAAGGAACATAGAGCAACATCTAACCTTTACCTTTTGTCATTTCAATAGAGATAGGTTCAAAAGACTCGATTCCCTCAAGGATAAACAAGTGAATCATTTCTTAAAATCCCAGAGAAAAAAGAAAATTAGAACAATAGGATTAATCCAAAATAGACCTCTAATGAACTCTAAACCCTTAAAAAGGAACACAAGTAAGCATTCAAACATTACCCACATAAGAGAAAGCATTCAAAAACCATTCAGAACATCTTCCTCTATCCCAAAATATCTAGTACCAAGTTCAAAGGCCAAGGGATTTAGGAGATCATGCAAGAAAATATATACAATAGGACAAGGTTGGCTAAAATTGTTATGTAGTCCTGAGTACCTTCAACTAAATGAGCAAATAACTAACCGATACCCAAAAAGAGTTTCCAAACTTAAACACGAAGTGGTTAATCCTTTGATAACTTTAAGTCCCTAAAAAATTGAAACAAAATAACATTTCCCACATACATTATTCAACAATCATACTTCCACGTTAACAAGTTATTTTCCCCATGAGGTCTACACAAGATTTCCTTCGGATTTCTTTTAATGACAATAGAAAGAGGACATGCAAGTTGAAATAGCCATACAAATGTTCAAACATGCAACTCCTATCATAAATTTATCCTCCATCAAGAACAACGATGGTCTAAAAGTCTAAAACAGGAAGGAAAATACACACAACCACCAGAACAACAAAATCTCAGACAACAATAAGATATCAAACGAGTTCTCCAATTTGAATCCTTCCAACAAAGACAAAAGGAAAATTTTAAAGAAAAGTAAAAAATCAAACAACCAGAAAGAACATGCATTGCAAGACCAACCTTAAACCAAAAGCTCACCAACATGCCTCAACTCTGTTTCAAGTCTCAGTTATAAAGACTTGACAAAGGAAAGATCACCTAGAAGCAAGAAATGACACTCCTAGATTACATTTTACAACTACCATCATAAAATCGATAAGCATCTAATGAAGCAAATCAAAACACCATAGAAGCATAAAATGAGCAATCACAAAATAAAACCATATTTTCATAGAGAGCAGAGTTATTTTAATGAAGCACTTAATTAAAATCATAAGACTTAATGGATAGGGCCTATCATGCCTGATAGAGCTCCGGTATTCTCTATTTCACAAAAAATATCCAAGAAGAGCTTCAATTCCTCCTTCAAATGCCAACAACCCTCCAAACTTTCTCCTTCTCTTTCTTATAGCTTCACGGTGCCAAATTCTTCATTCAAATGCCATGCAAGGCAAGAGAGTTCATGTAAGGATAAAATTCATGTAAGAATCAAAATGGAGGTTTGAAGAACCAAAACAACCCACATGCAGAGCTCAAGCTCGAAGACCAAATGAACAAACAAAACCAAACCCCTCTTTCTTCTTCCTAGGTGGTTTTCACCAACTTAAAAATATTAAATGTGAAATAGGACTGTCAGTCCTTCCATTTCTCCCGCCACCACCACCACCTCTATTCTAGAGAAGACTAAGTTTAAAATTGCATGCATCTAAAACTTGGTGAGATGTCAGCTCATTCCCCCAAATTTCCTCATGCCTTCACCAAATTTGGTAGTTAAAAAGAGATAAGACCACATTAACTTCCTCATAAATTTCTAGGAATCGATGCCACTAAATTTCCCCCTCCCTATGTCATCCCATAGGCCCCTTTTAGGTTAGCCAAACATTAGGTTAGGTTCAACATTAGTTTAGGAACTAACATAGGTCCTTAGGTATAAGTATTTAGTCTTAGGTCCCATTTAACATCCCATAATAACAAAAGAACTTAGTAACTTAGGTTAGGTTACTCTTTTTAGGATAAAGTTCCTAATTTAAGGAACATAGTGTAAATAGGTTCCATGTTCCTAATTAATAATTACATCTTACTTTAATAAAAAGAGGAACTAGATTATTAACCAAATTTAGATATGAAGTAGAGAGCCAATGAGATCAGATCAGTCATGACCTTCATACATTCAAGGTCCAGGATCCTTTCATCTATCTTGGACATTATGACAAAAAGGTTTGAAAATTAGAAGCATACCTTGGATTAATGAAATTTATCCAAGGTAATGTTGTTCTGAATCCCAAGAATTATGAAAACTGAAACTCAATTTCTTAATCCCAAGCAATGAATTATTATGCATAAAAATATATGAATTACTTCATTTTAAATTTAAAAAAGTGTGACATAATTGTACCTATTTAAGAAGATAACATATTACCTACGGCATATTAGCAAGCCGGTGGAGGAGCCCAAGAAGGAGGAATTGCTGGACAGGGTGGACAGACTTGAAAAGGAGATACAAGAGCTCAAAGGGGCTATAAAAAACATGGAAAGAGCTAAGGGTAAAAGAATCCTTCAAAGTGAGGAGGAAGAGGGGGTTATTGCTGAAGTCTTCAAGAAGCTACAGTCCTTAGATGGTAGATTGGGGAATGCTAAAAGCCGCAATGACTACATATTGTCTGCCCTCAAAAGCATTTATAATTTCATTGAACAACATGTCCATAGTGTCTGCAGTTTAAGTGGGGTTAATGAGGACATTTGGGGCCCTAAAGAGAAAAGGGATATTGCAATTGCCCAAGTGGATTTGCAAGACTCCTCTCAGGCCACTGCCATTGCCTTCTTCATGTCGCTGCAGGCTATCAAGACCAAGATTGATAGAGCCATCAAGTAACAGGTTGTTGTGATGTTAGTTTTTTGGCTGCGATGTGGCTGTCATCTGGCGTTCTGGAGCTATTTTTTGGTGGAGCTCTATATGTTGTTTCTCTTTTGGTTTCTTTTTGTTCTTTCCTTCTTATTTTTGGATCTCTGTACGTTTAGATCCTTTCTTCACTTATATTGTAATATTTGGCTATTGAGCCCTCCTTGGTTGACTGTTTTTCCCTTCTCTGGGCTGTTTCTCTCTTCTTTACTATCTGGCTTTTGAGCCCTTTTGTATACAGGGTATAGTCCCTTCAAAACTATTTTCCCTTAATAAAAAAAAACATATTACCTACCGCAAACATGATTTCATAGGTCATAAGAGTACATTGTCTTAAGACAAAAATCACTTTTCAACATTTGAACCTTCCATAACAAAATTCAGCATGATACTAGTCATGGCTAGAGGTGTTACATCATGTGTATAATATGTATACTTGGTTCCTTTAACCTTTTAGGGGTACTCAAGTGTTCTATCTAAGAATCCTATTTGAATATTTCTTACCGATACACATATGAAATCCTTCATCTTAGACTAGGTGACATAAGACAACGAAACCAACAACTTATGATACTTTCGACAAAGTTTTAAAAATTTCTACCATGTTTACATTCCAAGACGGTATACTCATCAAAGGAATATGTCTTTGAACACACTTGTACTATTATCTAGATTGGTCATCCTTGACTACTGTCAACTCAAATCCGAATCAAAGCTTCACACTAAACAACAAAAGAGCTTACATGCACTAGCGTGGAATACTACTCGTAGTGACTAAGGATACATAGACATACTCAATTTAATTTTTTGATTAGGTGTGTCTAGTTACCTTAAGTAAACATGAGTTGACCACTACAGAATCCATGTTTCTATCTTTATTTAGATTATAACCATGAACCTAACATCCACTTATGTTAATCAAGATAATTGAACTAAGTGGGGTGTTGAAGCGTAGCAAGCTACATCATAGTATCCTCGTAATGACTCCCATCATTATGAAGGTACTCTACTCCAATTGCTAGGTTATAATAACCAACTGAGTTCCCTCAACTAAACTAACATACTTAATAATATTATATTATTAACCCAACAATTATTATCTTAAAGATTTTAATGATAACAATGCACTTAAGGGTCCATTATGCATGATTTACCCAAAGAAGGGTATGAAGTGTATTATACAAAAGAGAAAGGTATGTAGATAAATTTTTCATTCCTACTTATTCTACATTCATGCTTATGTTCATCTTATTCTTAACCATTTATTCTCATTTATCGATATGTTTGAATTCGATACTAGAAAAGTAAGATCATTAAGTTTTCTTACTACATTTAACATTGTAACAAGCTTGTTTGAAAAATTATACTTTAGACTTTAGAATATCATAAGTCTAAATCTTTCTAATAACTCTTTTAAGCATCCATGCTTCAAATTATAGATATCAGATAAGGAACATACGACAATAATCCTTTTGATTTAATCATAAACACTTAACAAGATATCATACATAGCTCTTTATTTAATTACTAAGGAAAGTATCCTTTTTTTTCCTTTATTTAGGAATAATGTCCTATTAGTGAAAATAGAAAACATATGCTTTAGTTTAATAATAAGAATCCACAATCATTTATATAAACTATCCATATTCCCTTTATTGGTTAAGGATCTACCAATGATTATCAACTTAGTTGTGCTCTTTCCAAATAAAAAGAATCAAACTAAAATTATATATCCTTAATCCTAGAAGCATTTCATACCTTAGAATATACTAAGTTATGTATTTCAATATTAAAATATATCCATAAATCCCCATCATGCAAGATATTATCTAGGAATATTACATGACCAAAGTTATGAAGACCTTAGAAATAAATCAGAAATCAACATCTTTACCACAACAATTCATTT
The DNA here is from genome assembly GCA_018340775.1 of Taxus wallichiana var. yunnanensis. Classification (NCBI taxonomy): domain Eukaryota; kingdom Viridiplantae; phylum Streptophyta; class Pinopsida; order Cupressales; family Taxaceae; genus Taxus; species Taxus wallichiana. Next base: position 169,901,983 of record CM031243.1, on the reverse strand, counting down.
ATCAAAAAGAGAGTTCACTAATCTCTGAACTTAGTAAGTATTTCAAAGGTTTACAAAAATATATTTCCATCATTATAAAAATAATTTCAATACTTCTTCATGATTTATTTTTTCCATAAGAAGTACATTTCAGGAAAATGTCAATACATAGACATCTAAATGAAGTGATATGATTTCATTAGTAAAAAAAATGTAACTTTCTATAAGTATTTCTCCTTTCATATTTTTTGAAGTCCATCTCCAAAATTGTTAGCATGAGTCAGTTCACAAGAACTGTGCATGATAAACACTATAACATTAAAACAATATGCTTTTATCTAACTGTTTCTCAAAAGAAACCCTACTGTTAATGAAAAGGTTCCATGTACAATATTAAGGAAAATAAGAAATACTTTCCTTAATAACTACCAATTAGATAAAGAGAAGAGTCACATAATCTACAAGTAATAATGTTCAAGAAAGAACTAATTAACCCATCATAATTAATTCTATCTCAAACATGGTTATGAAAATTCATTACCACATGATATTCATCCAAACATCATCTAATTAAGAAATGAGTAATTAAAATTCATATCTAATATATCAAACTTCTCAATCTAATTTCCAATCTAAATTCCACAAAACTCAACCAATTCTTAACATTCAAAAGAAGGTGAATTGATCTAAACATATTGTCTTGACAAGAATAGTATGTTATTCTAATAACCATCAAAACATCAACAACCTGATAATAAATCTAAATGATAAAACAAGAAATATAAAACTTGGATATCAATCCTTCCAATCAACCTTGCCATCCAAATCCCTATTCATAATTAAAAAGGATTATGTTGATCATGGAACCATCTAGACAATACAGGAAAAGATAACTATATATAACATGAGAGATTTGGTATAAACCCAAATAACTAATTAACCAATGGTAACAATTCCTTGAGAACCTAACTTTCACACTAAGTTCAAAACTCAATCAAACAAAACATATTTATCACAATCCTTACATCTAAAACAATCACATCTAAATGCTCATTATTTCCATAAGCTAGAAATGGTGAAAGAAACAGATCATTTTTTCAAGAAAACACTCAAGGTTTTTGTCTTACCCAAAATACTGACCCCAGGATAAAAGAAGAATAACTTACTTACAATTATCAGTGTAGACATATAACATTATCAATCTACAGAAAATAACTTGCATACGAAAAGAACAACATTCAACTCTTAAATACAACTAACGATGTCATTACACTCTCAAAGAGACGGTTAAAAGACTCCATTAAACCTACAACCATTATCAAGAAAACCATGACATTCCAATACAAGTCTTTTTAAGAATAACATGATATGTAACTTAACACAATATCCACATTCACTCACAGAGTCTAAAATTTCAAAAAGGAGCACAATAATAAAAGTAAATGAACCCAAGATTTCCTCATAGGTTCAATCAAGTTCCATAACAAGAACCAACTTGAGAAGAGTAAGCGATCAAAGGAGAACAAACCACAGAAGAGAGAAATAAATTTTACTAGTCCATAATATCCTACAAGACCATTTTAGTGCTATACAATTACTTGAAACAATCCAAACTTTGACATTATCCATTTCTCAGGTCAACCCAAATGGGTAAAAGTTCAAAGTGAACTCAACCAACCAGAGAGATAAATTTACCAGTCTCAGATACTAAATAGGTTCACCTGTGAAGGGTTTCATACCAAAAACAAATATAAAAAGACAAACTGAAAACTCCAACCATCTCTTTCCTTAAACGCACTTACGGTGCTCAAAAACAACTTCGTGAATTCCCAAAATGGGTCAAACAAGATCTCCATTAAGATAAATACAAAACCAAGGATGGTTAACAACTTAATCCCAATAATGAACTGAGGACTGAAAATAGAACCCCCGATGCAGACATACCATAGTGAATCGATCAACAACAAAAGATAAAACTTCCAAAATGAAAGTCTATCGATTGAAACTGAAGTTCTGTTTTAGACCCTTCCATTAAGGCAAAAAAAAATTGAAACCAAACAATAAATCATAACCTAGTTTACTAACAATTGGGTGCTTCCTAGATATAAGAGTTCTTCCATGATATAAGCCAATGATTATGAAACAAATAATACATGAATCAAAAACATTCATAACAAAAGACAACCAAATAATGTTGGTCTCCAACCATTTAACAACAAGGTAAATTGACCAAACCAAAATCCATTAATATTTCCATCATAACCCTGGGCATATATTCCACACCCACAAGTTATCCAATCAAGGAGGATAATCTAACAAATAAAACTAATACAATATTCCCTTACCATTCATGGAGTTCGATAGATATAAAGCTAAGGAAAACACAACTATTTTACCAAGAAAGGAAATCTAGAATCACGATAAACAACTATATACACAACATCACAATATATCCACAAGAAACCATAATCAAGAAACATCATTGAAGCAAGAAGAAGAAAACATAACACAAACAACTTATACTAGGAACAATTTCATAAAAGAGCAACATTCTTTTAATGAAAACACTTAAGTAAAAGTAGAAGATTTAATGAGATAGGTCCTATCATGCCTGGTAGTGCTCATGTCTTATTTTCCTTACCTCAATCCTTCATGCAAAACTTCTATTATAATATTTCCACAAAAATCCAAAACCAAGCCTCTGAAACTTTCCTCATTTCCTTCTTATAGCTTCCATGCTCAGATTTCATTATTATTTCTGCCATGCAAGGTGAGATTAAGCATGCACAGATTTGAACTGGAGGTTTAAAAGAATGAAAAACCACATGCAGAGCTTCAAAGCTCCCAAAACCAAATGAAACAATAAAAACCAAAAATGTCTATTCCTCCAACCTTCTCCTATTTCCTAGGAGGTTTTCACTTTGTAAAGAACATTAATTTCCAATAGGACTGATAGATTACTCTCCTACATTCCCACCATCACCAACTCCTTTTTGGTTAAAAATAAAAATTAAAACTTCATTCAAATGAGTTTGGCGAGTTGACAACTCATCCTTCCCCTTTAATTTTCATGCATTGACCAAAATTGGGGATAAAAATATATTTAATGACACATTCAAACCTTTTAAATGCCTTAGAAATTGGTGTAGCCAACACCTATCAACTTTCCATCCACGCCGTCCCCTTTAGGCTAGCCCAATGCCCTTAGGTTAGGTTCAAATAATATTAGCTTATATAACAAGCTTAGTTCCTTAGGTATAATTTCTTATTTAGTCTTAAAATAACTAGTATCAAGACTTAGGATTACCCCCTTCCATATAATCAACCACAATAATAAAATCCACTTAGCTTAAATGTAGGATAAGCTAATAATCATAGGAACTTAGATTAAATTAGGTCCTAAAACTAATCATCAACATTACCTTTCGTGATGAATAGAAATGACATTTTTAGATCAACATTACCTAAATGTCATAGAATCGAAAGCATGCCTTGGATCACAAAATTGATCCAAGGTATGAAAATCCTACATCAGAAATCAAATAGACTAAAGCACAAGTTCAAATGCAAAATAGGCTATGAATGAGTTTAGACTAAATTTATTTCTTCCATCCACATACAGTGAACATTCAACATAAAGAAAGAATTAAATACTTTATTTTAAATTCAGAATTGACATGGCATGATTGTATATATTTTTAGAAGATAACATATCATCTACAAAAACATGATTACTTAGTTCATAAGAGTACATTGTCTTTAAAAGATAATCACATATCAATGTTTACAAATTTGATTACAAAATTCATCAAGTATATCAACCATGGTAGAGGTATTACATATGTCCCCTCTAAAAGCATCATCATCCCGATGATTAACTTTGTCCATATTCTTTAAAAAAGAAAAATAATCATAATTATAGTTCTTCTATCCACAAAATTTTCAAATAGAAATCATATTTGCAGAATTCAAGTCTTTCATAACTTATTACAACATCAAATAGTTATCCTAGTACTAAAAAAATATAGTACCTACCTAAAAGTGGTAGAAATTAAAAATAGCTTTCAAACAAGGTCTTTAATTGTCTCCAAAAATCAGAACTAATTCTATTCAAATAAATGAGGAAAAGTAGTTTTCATGTCCTCAAGGTTTTCCCATGTTGCACTTTCTTCATTAAACTGGTCCCACCTTGCACCTTGAATGATTTCATGATTTCACAAGTGCAATTGGTGAGTTTTCATGTCCTCAAGGTTTTCCCATGTTGCACTTTCTTCATTAAACTCGGTCCCACTTTCATTGAATGATTTCATGATTTCACAAGTGCAATTGGTGAGTTTCCAACACTCTTATGGGTTCAACCATGATTATTCCTAGGTCTTGGACCTGAAAGGAATCCTAATTTAATACATGTGATAAATCTGAAATGTATTTCTTAAGAAAATAAATATGGAAAACATCATACATTCGTGACAAAGTGGGAGGTAATGCTAAGTGCTAAGCTACAAGGCTAATCACTTAAATAATCTCGAAAGGTCCCATAAAATGAGGTGATAATTTGGCTGCCTTGCCAAAGGTTATTGAGCATTTTTAGGATTGACATGTAAAAATACTTTTTCACCAAGTTCAAATTTCTTATCAATCCTTTTCAGATCTGCATAACTTTTCTTCCTATCTACAACTTATTTTAACATTCATGAATCATTTTAACTTGTTGTTCTATTTCATTAAGATTTCAGGTCCAACTACCTATCTATCCTCAATACTATCCCGACTAACTAGAGTTCTACATTTCCTTCCATACAATGCTTTGAAAGGTGCCATTTTTAAAGAGGAATGATATGTATTATTGTAAGAAAATTCAACTAAAGGAAGATATTCTTCCCATTTGTATTGCTGATCCATATAGTACATTCGTAACATATCTTCTAAAACCTGATTTACTCTCTCAGTTTGACCATCTGTTTTGGGATGGTACGCAGAACTAAAATTCAATTTTGTTCTTGAAGCTGCATTTAGAATTTTCTAGAAATGAGATTTCATTCTAGGGTCTCTACCAGATATAATAAATTCAGGTATTACATGTAATCTAAAAATTTCATGCACAAATATTTTTGCTAAAACAGGTGAATCATCTTTCGATTACCAACAATAAAGTGTGCTACTTTTGTCAATCTATCAACCACAACTAAAATAACATCATGTTTATTTCTAGACATAGTCAACCTCTCGAACAAAATCCATGCTAATTACTTAACACTTGTATTGTTTGTATGCTATTAGGATATACTAAACCAACTAGGTGTATATGCTCAACTTTAACACGCTAACATTCTAAGCAATTTGAAACAAAATCAATTATGTCTCTCTTCGTCCCTTTCTAAAAATATTTTTGTTCTACATGAATAAGAATTTTTGTAACACCAGGATGTCATGAGTAAGGTGAATTATGAAATTCCATCATTAACTTTTTCCTTAACTCATTTCTCGAAGGTACATACACACTCTTTCCATATCTTATAATTCCTTCATTATCAAATCTAAAACCTTTGTATCTTACATCATAAGGATCTACAAGTAGTGTTGTTTTTACCTTTTGAAAGTAAAAAATATTCCATGATACTCTTTACCTCATCTTTAAACTAAGTTCTCAAAGTTATAAGTGTAGAAATATGTTTCCTATGACTTAGTGCATCTATCACTCTATTTTCTTTACCTTTAATGTAACTTATGTCAAAATCATGTTGTGACAAAAACTCTAACCATCTTCACTTTGTCTTGTATTCAGATTTGGCTGAGTGAAAATATACTTCATCTTAAGGTGGTCGGTTTTTAATTCAAAAGGTCTTCTTAAGAGATAATGTATAAATACTTGAAGTGCATGAACTATGGTAGAAAGATCTAGGTCATGGGGAGCATAATTCAACTCATGTATCTTGAGTTTTATGCTCTCATATGCTATATCATGATCATCTTGCAACAAAATACCTCCTAGTCCTTCATAGTAAACATCTCAGTAACTACAAAGTAAAGTTTCCATTTGGATTTGTACAGCCAAAATAGGTGTAGAAGTTAGCTATTATTTTAGAGTTTTAAATGTTACTTCACATTTATCACTCCACAAATTTTTTTTGTATTTCTTTTGTAATGAAGTAATCGGGGCAACACATTTTGAATAGTCCTTAACAAACTTTCGGTGAGTAACTAACAAGCCCTATGAAGCTTTTGAATTCATGTAAATTTTTAGGTGCAGGAGCCATTTATTTATGGCAACAATCTTTGATGGATCAACTACTATCCCATATTTGCTTATGACATGTCCTAAATAGTGCACTTTTGTTTGATAAAAAGAACATTTGGACAACTTACCATACAATCTTCTCTTTCTTAAAATTTCAAGTACTATTTGCATATTCTTATGATGCTCAGTAATGATTTTAGAATATATAATAATATCATCCAAGAATACAAGTACAAACTTGTCCAGGTATTCTTGAAAGATATTATTCATTAAATTCATAAAATCTACAGGTGCATTTGTCAAACCAAAAGGTAAAACCATGAATTCATAATGTCCATACCTCATTCTAAAGGTTGTTTTATGAATATATTCATCTTTGATTCTTAATTGGTGATACCTAGAACAAAGATCTATCTTTGAATATACTGATGCACCATGCATCTGGTCAAACAAATCATCAATTATAGGAAGTGGATATCTATTTTTGATTGTTTCCTTGTTTAACATCTTGTAATCAATACAAAGTCTAAGTGTTCCATATTTTTTTCACAAAAATTACTAGTGTTCCCCAAGGTGAGACACTCAGTCTTATCAAACCTTTAGACAAAAACTTCTATAATCGTGCCTTAAGTTATACCATTTCAATGGTATTCATTCATAAGGTACCTTGGAAATAGGCTCAGTCCAGGTTTGATTTCTATTGTGAAGTCAAATTCTTGTTTGGGCGAAAGAATGGGTAGTTCTTCCAGAAACACATCATTGAAATATCTTAACAACGAATACTTTTTCAAGAAATCACTATCCTTTTCTATTGTTTTAGAAATTTTTACTGCATACAGAGTGCAACCTTTATTTTTGGCCTTTTTAAGTTACATAGCTGACAATTTTCTAACTAAAATTTCTCGTTTTACCCCTTGAATGTCTTTTGTTTTCTATAGATCATCAAGGCAACTAATGTGTTTTTCAAAACAATCAACTTTTGATTTATGATCAGAAAGCTAGTTAACACCAAGTATTGCATCGTATGACCCCAAAGGAGAAACATAACTATCTACTTCATTGGAAAAATTTAGTAACTCTAAGACTTCTCCAAAAATACATTTACTAACAGTATAGACAACATTATTATCATAATGTACAGTCCAATATTTTTCCATTATTCCAGATTTTATTTTTAATTTAGCATCTAATTTACTAGAAATAAAACATTATGTAGCTCCAATATCAAAAATTATAGTAATAGGTGTACAAAATAATTTACCTGGCACTTCTATGGGCATAACTTGCTTTTCAACTTGTTTATCACCTCTTTATAATATGTATCTTATGATGTTGATTGTTGTCATATTCCTTTAGAGGGGAATGATTTGCATAGTGATCCTTACCACAATTGAAAAAACCCCTTACAAGTCCTCTTTTTGGCTCAAATTTATATCCAATCCCTGAAATTATTGTTTTGTCCTCCGTAGGACTTTTTCCATTATTGTTATTATTCACAAAATTTATTTGAATGTTCACAATGTGTTTATTTTCTATTATTTTCTTATTGTTATCACTTAAAAGCTTATTTTTGGCTCCAAATTTTTCCATGCCACCTTTTTGGGTGTAAGTGACGAAGAAGAATTAGAATTTTTCTTACGATTCTCTTCTTTATGAGCAGAAATTTCCTTCGCTTTCTATTTTTGCAGTATGGCATTTTCTACAACCCCTTCTATAGTGCTTGGGATGTGCACATATACTTCACCCCCTATGACATGATTCAATCCCATGATAAACTTACGTATCCTGAACTTCTCGTAAGTTTGATATTGAGGAACATACTTAAGAAGTTTAGGATACCTCTCCCAATACTCAGTTATAGTTAATTTTCCTTTAATTAAATTATGAAATTCTATCATTTTCTTATTAAAATAGAGCTATGGCAGCCAACGTTGCCTAAATTAGCTCTTAAACTGATCCCATATAATGCTTGATTCATCAACGTTTAATTCATCTTTACAACTATCCCACCATGAGGATTCCTAATGAGAAAGCTGATAAGCCCTCCCTACTACTTTCTTTTTCTTCCGAGGAGTTCCTTATTGCAAAGTACTTCTCTATTTTGCTGAGCCAATTCTTATCCCCATCCCCCAATGTAGTGCCATTGAATTTTTGTGGACTTATTCTCTTTATGTCATTAGTAAGGTCAACTACAAATCTTGCCTTTTTATTTTCAAGTTGATTGGGTACATTTACATTTGCATTTACAGCATTATTATTGACATTCACAACATTGTTATTTGTTACATTATTATTATCAACACCCAAATTTCTAGCATTTTCATTTTCCCCTGGAGGTGGCTAATTTTATTATCAACATCATCTTCCTCCTCATTACCCATTACTTGTTGTTAAAGTAAAACAAGACGATCTCTTGTGTCTAACAAGGTAACAAGAATCTCATCAAGTATTTGTGTGGTAGCTACCTCTCCACCTAGAGGTGGATTATTTGAATCACCTCCCCTTTTTCTAACCATTTTTTTAACAAGAAATTAAGTATTTATTAGACATGGACTCAATAGGTCCAAGAGCTTGCAATCTTGAACTCGAGACCAAGATGTAACATCCACTTTTTAAGACTTAGAAACAAGGGATTTTTTTACATAATGTTCTCTATTCTAAATTAATATAATTAAGAACACACATTCCATTGTCAATCCGTAGCATAACATAAAACCATATGTAGTTGTAATGACTTGGTGAAATGTCGATCTCTCATTTCATGACTCGGTATTAAACCGATATCTCATATTAACTTGTTCATGTGTATACTATGTATACTTGGTTAATTTACCCTTTTAGGGATACTCAAGTGTTTTGTCTAAGACACCTATCTGAATATCTATTATCGATATTCATTTGAAATCCTACATCTTATATTAGGTGACATAAGACAACACAACCAACAGAGCTTACGATAATTTGGCCAAAGTTGTAAACATGTCTACCAAGTTTACATTCGAGATGGCATACTCGACGAAAGAAATATGCCTTTCACCACACTTGTATTGTTATCTATATTGGTCATCCTTTACTACTATCAACCCAAATCTGAATCAAATTTTCACACTAAACATGGGTATCTTACATGCACTAGCATGGAAGACTACTCATGGTGACTAATGATACATAGACATACTCAATCAAATTTTTCAATTGGGTGTGTCAAGTTACCCTAAGTCAACATGAGTTGATCACTACACTAATCCATGTTTCTATCTCTGTTTAGATTAAAACCATGAAATGAACTTCTACTTATGTCAATCGAGTTAATTGAACTAAGTGGGGTGTTGGAGCATAGAAAGATGCGGCTAGTATCCTTATAATGAATTTTGTCATTATAAAGGTACTTTCTGCTGCGATCACTATATTATAACAACCAACCGAGTTCCCTCAAATAAACTAACACACTTAAGAATATTAGATTATTAACCCAACAATTATTATCTTAAATATTTTAACGATAAAAACACACTTAAGGGTCCATTATGCACAATTTACCTAAATATGGATACGAAGTGTATTATACACAAGAGAAAGGTATGAAGATAAAGTCTGCATTCCTTCTTATTCTACATTCATGCTTATGTTCATCTTATTCTTAACCGTTTATTTTCATTTATCAATATGTCTGAATTTGATACTAGAAAATTAAGATCATTAAGTTTTCTTACTATAGTTAACATTGTAACAATCTTGTTTGAAAACTTATACTTTAGAATTCAAAATATCATAAGTCTAAATCTTTCTAATAACTCTTTTAAGCATCCATGCTTCAAATTATAGATATTAGATAAGGAACATACAACAATCATCCTTATGATTTAATCATAAACACTTAACAAGATATCATACATAGCTCATTATTTAATTACTAAGGAAAGTATCCTTTTCTTTCTTTATTTCAAACTAATGTCCTATTAGTGGAAATAAAAACATACACTTTATTTTAATAAGAATAATCCACAACCATTTATATAAATGATCCATATTCCCTTTACTTTGGTTAAGGATTTACCAATGATTATCATCTTAGTTGTGCTCTTTTCAAATGAAAAGAATCAAACTAAAATTCTATATCTTAAATCCTAGAAGCATTTCATACCTTAGAATCTACTAAGTTTTGTATTTCAATATTAAAATATATCCATAAGTCCCCATCATGCAAGATATTATCTAGAATATTACACAGGACTCAAAGTTATAAACACCGTAGATAAAAATAAGAAATCGACATCTTTACCATGAAAATTCATTTATCAAAAAAGAGTCCACTACTCTCCGAACTTAGTAAGTATTTCAAAGGTTTACAAAAAATATATTTCCATCATTATAAAAATAATTTCAATACTTCTTCATGATTTAATTTTTCCATAAGAAGTACATTTTAGGAAAATGTCAATACATAGACATTTGAATGAAGTGATATGATTTCATTAGTAAAAAAATGTAACTTTCTATAAGTATTTCTCCTTTCATATTTTACAAAGTCCATCTCCAAAATTGTTAGCATGATTTAGTTCACAAGAACTGAGCATGATAAACACTATAAAGTAAAAATAACATGGTTTTATCTAACTATTTCACAAAAGGAACCCTGATGTTATTGAAAAGGTTCCATGTACAAAAATAAGGACAATAAGAAAGACTTTCCTTAATAACTACAAGTCAGATAAAGAGAAGAGTCACATAATCTACAAGTAATAATATTCAAGAAAGAACTAATTAACCCATCATAATTAATTCTATCTCAAACACGGTTATGAAAATTCATTACCACATGATATTCATCTAAACATCATCCAATTAAGAAAAGAGTAATTAAAATTCATATCCTAATATCAAACTTCTCAATCTAATTTCCAACCTAAATTCCACAAAACTCAGCCAGTTCTTATCATTCAAAAGAAGGTGAATTGATCTAAACATATTGTCTTGACAAGAACAATATGCTGTTCTAATAACCATCAAAACATCAACAACCCTGAATAACTTATAAACTTAGGTCCTTAAGCTTAGGTCCTTAGGTATAATTTCTTATTTAGTCTTAGAATAACTAGTATCAAGACTTAGGATTACCCCCTTCCAAATAATCAACCACAATAATAAAATCCCCTTAGCTTAAACTTAGGATAAGATAATAATCATAGAAAATTAGATTAAATTGGGTCCCAAAACTAATCATCAACATTACCTTTCATGATGAATATAAATGACATTTTTATATCAACATTACCTAAAATTCAACAATCGAAAACATGCCTTGGATCATTGAAATTTATCCAAGGTATGACAATCTTGCATCGAAATAAAATAGATTGAAGCACAAGCTCAAATGAAAAAATAGGCTATGAAAAAGTTTATACTAAATTTATTTCTTCCATCCACATGCAGTGAACATTCAACATAAAGAAAGAAAGAAATACTTTATTTTAAATTCAGAAATGACATGCCATGATTGTATCTATTTTTAGAAGATAACTTATCATCTACAACAAACATGATTACTTAGTTCATAAGAGTACACCATATTTAAACAAGAATCACATATCAACATTTGCTACTTTGATTACAAAATTCATCAAGGATATCAACCATGGTAGAGGTATTAAAAAAATCTTGAGTATGATAAAGATATCACATTTAATGTAGTTGTTGATGGGTGGTTGTTGAATATACTTGATTGATACATGTGTAGAAGTAAATGTAATCACTTTAGATATGTTGAATCATATAGGATACCACCATTAAATCCCTCTTTGAATGTGTTGTATATCAAAATAGGAATAAAGACACACCTATTGAAGTCTTGAAGGATGCAAGTATTCCTATACAAGGGGCCAAGTTCACTGGGGACTTTGAGGTCTTGGCACTTGCATAAGCAAATAGTTTTCCAGCATTACTTGGGTGCCCATGGTGTTACATGAATATTGTTGATCTATGCTTTAATAAAGGTTATATCAGTTTTGAGAACATGGAAGAGCATGTAATTATTATTTTCATACATGGGAAGGTTGCATCTTATGTAGAACCCTTGAGTGAAGAGGATTTGAACAAGATATATTTGAGTATAGTTAGAGACCTTGAAGTGCTTGATCCATCTAAAGAAGGTATTATTTAGTGGGATGATGCTCAGTCTATGAGTGATACAACCAGTATTTCTTGTGATAACTAGGTACATGGAACGTATGAAATGGTCGGGAAAGAGATCAAGAATACAGTTACTCACGTGATCAGGTTGCACATTGTTTGGTGCTTGAGTCACAACCAGGTACCTTGGTACCTTTGGTGAAGGAAACCTTGATGTATTTTTATGTGCCATAAAATACCAGTGGAAGGAAAAGGGTGGAAGAAGAAATATGTTGATTTATACCCTTCTCAGACAAAAATGCTTTCATGGATTACACATAGAGATAACCTTTTGGAGTGGCAAGAAGTGAGAATCAATTTCTCTACTAGGTTTCTTAGGAGTAATGTACCTTCATAGATATTTGAATTTCACGGAAAGGATTCTTCTTCACACCATATTAAGAATTGTGAGAGACTATGAAAATAGGGGTAGGAGGCCTTACCACCATCCCTCTAGGTACATAAGATCTACACCACTCTAATCGGTTGCATGTACACATGTTATGTTCATGAAAAGTTAACAAGAGTGATAGTTAATTGGTAGGAGATGACCTCAAGTATGATTAAGACCTTTGACTATTTTTCTACTAAAAATCTGATGAATGAAGCATTACAGATTATAAAGTGCCTTAGGTTGGGAGATAGTGAAAAAGATGAGGAAATCTTTTAGATATGTTTGGAGAGTTATATTTGGAGGCTTGATTTGAAGAAGAAGAGATATATGAAGAAAAATTGGGTGCACCTAGTTGGAAAAAGAAAAGGCTAAGCTGATTTACATGATTGATGATGAAGATGTAGAGAATCTAGATGTTGATCACACCATAGGTACATGTGAGGTCTTAGATAATACTGATGAAAAGGAGCTCATTTATCATGGGCCTATGAAAATGAATAAGGTCAACATTGGAATAGATGTAGGACCTAAATTGGTAATTATTGATGAATTTTGGTCTGAACAATAGGTGGCTAACATTATTGAGCTCTTGCGCGACTTCCGGACTTATTTCCATGAGGCTATCATGAGTTAAAGGGAGTGCATCACTCTTTGGGTGAGATGAGGATCAAGTTAAAGGAAGGTACATGCCCAATTAGGAAGAGGCCTTATAGGATGAATCCTAATCTGTGCATCAAATTCAAGGAAGAGATTGATAAGATGTTGAAATATGAAATCATTGAGCCCATCAAGGAGTCAGAGTGGGTTAGGCCCATTTTGATAAGCATAAAAAAGATTGTAGGATAAGGATCTATGTGGAATATAGGGATTTGAATGCTGATTATGTCACAAACCCTTTTTCCACACCTTTTCCGAGGAGATCTTGGAGGGCGTTGCATGATGTGAGATATACTCTTTCACTGATGGATTCTCTAGTTATCATTAGGTGTATATTGCTAAAGAATACCAAGAAAAGAAAACTTTCACCATTGAGTGGGGAATTTTTGCATATATAGTTATGCCCTTTGGGTTAAAGAATGTACCTATAGTCTTTTCACACATTATTGTGCAAGCATTTGAGGACTTTATACATAAGTTTTTATAGGTTTACTTGGATGATTAGACTATATATGGGCTAGTAAAAGATCACTGTGACAATTTGAGACTTATTTTTGAGAGGTTTCGGTAGTTGAGAATCTCTCTTAATATTAAGAATTAAAATTTTCTTCACCCTTTGGAGCTTTTTGGGACACATTATATGCAAAGAAGAAGCTTCACGGTAGATCTTACTAAAATTACAATTATTTTGGGTTTTAAGGATCCTACTAACTAGAGTGAGGTGTGTGAATTCTTAGGACATACATGTTATTATAGAAATTTCATCAAAGGATATGCTAAGATTTATATGCCCTTGGAAGAATTTTTAAAAGGTAAAGAAAAGTTCCATTGGAATGAGGCGCAAAAGCTAGCGTTTGAGACATTGAAGGAAATACTTACTTCTGTGCCCATTTCATGTACATGTTGACGCCTCTAGCATGGAAATTAGTGTAGTGTTAAAACCACATGGTGAAGGTATTGTTCATCATCCTATATATTTCACGAGCAGGAAGTTGACCCCAGCTGAAAATAATTATACAACTACAAAGCACAAAGCATTATCCATGATTTACGCGTTGCACAAGTTTAGAAAATAATTACTAGAAAATCCCTTTATATTTTATACAGATCACATGGATATTAAGTAATTGGTTAATAATCCTATTTTTAGGGGACATATGCGGTGGATCCTCTTATTTCAGAATTCAACTTTACCATGGTAGTAAAACAGGGAAAGAGAAATTCTGGACCGGATCATTTATCAAGAATTGACTCAAGAAAGGACACATAAAGTATTGAGGAAACAATGCTAGATGCCCATATGTTCATATTGTACCACACACCATCTGTGTTAGAAGATATTTATGTTTTTTTACGTACTAGTGTGGCACCCAATGGGATGAAAATATTAGAGAAGAAACAACTTGCCATATGCACCGCACCTTACATCTTGATCAGTGGAGATTTATACAAGTTAGGACATGATGATATTTTACACTAATGTGTACTTGAGCATGAGCATGAATCTATAATTGAGGAAGCTCATGGTGGGATTCTAGGAGGAAATTATGCAGAAATGCTACCATGTGTAAGATTTTGTTGGCTGAAATTTCATGGGAGATGTTATATAAGGATTGTAAAGAGTATGCCAAGGCGTGTGATTATTTTTAGCATCTTGGAAAACTTGGGCATAGAGATGATATGAATTTGAGGGCTCTTTGTAAGTGTAGAAACTTTTAAAAATGGGAAATTAAATTTGTGGGCCCTATTTCCCCATCGGCACGTAATCTTGGGTCACATTGTATTATAACTTGTATGGATTATCTAATCAAGTAGGCGTAAAATGCATAAAAAGGATTACATGGTAGCAATAACCACAAGGTTCTTATGGGAGAAAATTATTAATAGGTATGGATGTCCATTGAGCTTGATAAGTGATAAGGGAACACACTTTTTAAATGACACTATCAGAATATTATTGACAAATTTTATGGTGGCACATCACAAGACAACCCCCTATCATCCACAGGTGAATGGGATTGCTTTGGGAGATTTCAATAAGATATTGGGACATAAATTAACAAATATTTGTGATGTTGGAAGGAAATAATGGGATGATAAAGTATCTGTTGTACTTTGGGCCTACAAAAACTTACAAAAGATTGAACAAAGCCAAACCCTTTCAGTTGGTGTTTGGCGTGGAGGATATTTTACCGGTGGAATTTATGTTACCCTCCCTACGTATTACACACATAGGAGGATTGTATGATGAAAATGAACTTGAAGAGTGTATAGATAAATTGATGTAGTTAGATGAGAGGCATGTCATCGTACATTGGATATAGAAGACAGAGAAGGCCAAGCATAAGGCATGACACGATAGGCATGTTAAGAAAAAGAAATTTTATGTTGGACAGATGGTTCTTCTTATGAATCCAAGTTTTCATGCCACCATAGGAAATTGAAGGTGTATTGTTTGGGAACATATGTGGTGACATATATACTTGATTCTAGCACTTTCCAATTACGGTATTGGATGGCACTCGATTACCAGTCACTTTAATGGGAGTAGACTAAGCCATACTATTAATAAGTCCTATTGGTGTTTGTAATAAGGTACTAGTGTCAATTATCTTATATTCCATTTAATGAATTTTATTTATATGTGTTTCCTTTCATCGTTACTATGATTTATCAATTGAGTTCGAGTTTTGTGTAATGTGCACATTTACACGCCAAAGATGCTGATTACTATTTGAGTGATTTCATGTGTAAAGGACCAAACATACTTTTAGTGTGCGGTTGATCAACGTCTGAGAGATGAGAATTATTGACACCTTCTTAATATAGGTTGGTTTTATTGAATGCTTCTTTTGGAAGTTAGTGCCAAAGAGAAAAAGATGTTATAAGTATTGTGCATAAGGTGTTCTAAAGAAATTGAGTTGATTGAAGACCATGCAGGGAAAATGATCACGTAGTGTAATGTGAGGTAGGTAGTGGCATGGGAAACTACTTGGGATATGGCACAAATGTTTTGTAGTTTTACGTATATAGAGCGTGTGAAGGAGGTCTATGGCTAAGGAGTAGTATAACATGCCAAAAGGTTATGAATACGTAGCGTGTGAAATAGAGTGCGGAAGTTTTCAAACATGGCAAGATTAGTTTTAAACCATGAGTTGAAGGGACATGTGAGTTATGGAAAAATATAAATAGGGGTCAAGGGTAGTCATTAAGCTACCTTGCATTTGAAGAAAACTTGTGCTATCAAGTGATTCAAGTGTGAGGAGGTTATAAAGTGATGCAGAGATCATATGAACTAGAGGTGCATGAAGATTATGTGAATCCTTTTAGAAGGGTGAGTTAGATTCAACGGTAGATCATAAAGAAGGAGGGTTGTGTGCATTTAGAGTGGTCGGGATTTGCTAAGCTTGGGTAGGAAGAAAGTTGGCAACAAAGAATACCAAGGGCACACAATTATAGTAAAATGGCACCAAAGGAAGAAAATTTGAGAACAAAGAGACTGAGGTTATCACATAAGAACCCCTGGAGGAAATATACTCGGAGATGTAGTATCCCCCTAGTGTATTGAGGGTATAAATTTGGAAATCAAAGCTCACTCGATGAAAAATCATTGAGTACAATCACCGCAAAAAAAAAAATGAGATGAAAATGAGGGAGAAAAATAAGATTGTAGTTGAAGAAAGGATCACTGAGCTAGAGGAATTTCTCACCCAACTCAAGGAAGCAAGCACAAAGGTAGATATAGGCTTCAATAGGTGTCAGAAGTGTGAGCCCTTCATTGAGGTTAGGTTGGTGGATGAGGAGGCTATTTTGAAGACTATACAGGAAAGAACACCAACCAAAAAACTTGAGCACACTCAGTTAATCATGGAAACCACAAGGAAAAATGTGAGAAACTTGAGAAAAAAGTTAGCGAGTTATATAATTCTATACTAGAACATATGGACATTATTGATGGTGCTTGCATGGAGCTAGTGGTGGTTATAAAGGAGTTGAAAGGTAGATTCGAAGAGGTTACTCTTGACCAAGTGCTAGGGATTGTGGAGGCTACACCGGGGAAGGACTTGAAGGAGTTAGAGGAATGGAAGAAATTAGTATATGGGGTAGATAAAAAGTTCCTAGAGATACTCCAGGCATCTTAGTATATTTTGGGTATGATGTTCATTTATAATTTTTAAATTTTGTATCCTTCATGAAGTTTTGTGTTTGGTGATCGAAGAATTTCTCGGGACGGAAATCCGAAGTGTGTGTGGTAATGTTGGACCCATGAAAGGCACTAAGTATAGTAGCATGATATTTTTGGATGTGTGGAAGGTAGACGTGAAAGAATGCATGAAAGTAGAGAAGACAATGCACAAAGAATCATGCCTAGGCTAAACACATTTGAGACTTAGCTACATTTTGAGCCATGGGAAAAAATGGAAGATGAATGGTTGGAGTGGCAGCCAAGCAATGTTATGAAGATAAGGTTGAGCATGAAGACTTGTAGTTAAATAAAATTATATTTTGGGAAGGATCTCATGCAGGAAGAAGATAAAGTTTTATGTAGAGTTTGGGATAATTTTTAGGGTTAGATCTAGAGTTTAAAATAAAAGATAACCTATTATTAGGTGAAGCTTGCATGCTTCTGTAGTTACCTTGTAGTGTACGCATGGATATTTTGGAATGTGGGCTATTTTTGGAGTTCTAGGGTGGTGAAGGGAAAGTCCCCACCCCCTATATATATTTTATGATTCATACTATTAAAGGGATACCATGGTTTTATTTGTAAGGTTATGTTACTACTATGTTTATGTGCATGATCTTATGCTGATAGTATTGATGTATTCAACTATTTTAATGCATGGTGGGTTAATATAATGGATCTCTATGGTTTTTTACTTGTCATTGATGTCTCTGTAATTATTTATTTCTTAGTAAATCTGAAATTTATCCTTGTTTAATTCACCTTTCATATGGTTGTGATCTGTTTACTTTATGATTTGCACTAGTTTATCAGTTATGGAATGTATATTCATGCATGTTAACTCCTTGAAAAAGATGGCATCAAAGGAGGGACCTGGTACCTTTGCGTACTTTGGGTGAGCATTCAACCTTCTATGGATGAGGTGCCAATGTGCCAAGGGTTTTGGTAAAAAAGGGAATACATGCACCCTTTATCCATGCATATGATACTTAGGAAGAATGTTTTCCAATCAACATTACCCCACACTAGCTTCATTGCCACCCTTGACAATGAGTAATCATGCCTTGTATCTCCAAGAATAAAGAATAAGGAATAAAATAATGACTGTACACAATGAATGAAAATATACCAAAAAGAGTTTGGGCGCTCTATTCCTCTAAAGGTAGAAGTAACTCAGGGTATTCACTCTTGATTTTTGCCTCTAACTCATTCCAGTCACTAAGTGCCTTCTTTGTCTTTTTAGGGATGTCTGTAAGTACTCCATCCATCTCATCCAAGGTCATATTTTATCCCTCATTCTATATCACGCTAAGGAAATTTGATAAAATATAAACCATCACATCCATTACATATATACAATGGGCTATAAGTTTCTGAATTTCCTTTATCTTTTCTTTGTTAGGGTCCATGATTACTGTGAGAACATTGTGATTTTATGCTAGTAATATCAGCCTCTCCTCACACCTAAGATTCTCATTCTTCTTTACAACAAGGACTTCATTCTCATCAACTAAATTCCTTGTCTTAATAATCGGCTCTAGGTATGCACACAAATTCAATGTTAAGTCTTCCTTCTTCATTTCATTGTTCAATGTTTGTAGTAGATAGTCATACCCAAATATTTGGCACACTATTATAGCCTTTGTTCTTTCCTTTTGTGCTGAAATATCTTTCTCTTTCTATGTAGTTGTCTCTGTGGTCTCTCGTGGTGTGCCCAACTACTTCTTAATCAAGAAATGGACACAATCTTGTAAGAAGTGTAGAGAGGACTAATAGGTCTATTTGGTTTGTTCATAAACATATGAATGCACATCTATAATCTCCTTCCCCAAATCTCTGTAAAATCCGAATGTTCTTTTATTTCCCTTTATCCTTATTCTACCCCTAAGACATCCATTCCACTTGTTCTTTCAATCTCTTATTCTCCTCCATTAGATTTCTTAGCACAACCGATTTATCTATATTCCCGCACACTACCTTTGGGCAATTTTTTTCAATGCATTACTCACTCTCTCATCAATAAAATTTGTAGGCATCATTGTCCAATGCATGGCTTGGGATTTATTATTTATTTTCCTTTTAACACATACATCTTCTTTTACATTGAATTCAGGATCATCAATATGAGTCTGCATGCTCTAAGAGAGTTTCTTTCTAGTGTGCAAGTTGGCTACTCTAGGGTCCATTAGTTCCCATCCATAAATCTCCTCAGGATCCAAAATGATTTTATGTAACACCCCCTAGCATGACAGGTACCTAAGATGACTTCTACTTTAGAAGGTACAAACATTGATAGGTGATTTGGTCTTAAGATGGTGTACTCTTATGACTTGGGAAATCATGTTTGTAGTAGGGAATAATTCATCTACTAAACATATACATTCTGTCATACTCTTGCTTAATTTAAATGGGCAATTCACCTCCTTTATGTAAAATTAATTCACTGCTAGGATTGAGAAATATGGGTTCAGTTTTTATAAACTCTTCCTTTAAACAACATTACCTTGGATCAATTCCATTGATCCAAGGTATGATTTTAAATTCATAATTATTGTGGTCAAAAAACCAAGTCTATTAGATTAGTTGATCATTGGATTCAGACTATGCTAGAAAATTTATGAGGTCTTCGAGACCAATTTGTATTTTGTATGCATTTGTGTTGGCAAGTTATTATTTGGTAAGCATGCAATATTTCTTTGAACAAGAACCTATTGTAATTACGACTAAAATTTAGTAACTTAAGCCTAGAGCTAAGTCTAACCTATGTCTCTTTGGTCTCTTAAAATTAAAATGTTAGTACCTTAACTAAGACCTACCTATGGACCTATGTGGATTTCCTAAACTAATGTTAATCTAACTTAAAATGTGGCTAACCTAGAGGGGGCCTATGGAACACATGGACGTTGGGTGGTCGGTGGCATCGGTTTCAAGGTAATTAAATGAGGTTTAATGCATCCTTATCCTTTTCTACCACCAACCTTGGTAAGGGCATTGGAAAATTTGGGGAGAGATGAGTTGGAATCTCCACTGAATTTAGTTGCATGCAAAATTTTAAGGTAGTCTTCACCAAAAATGGAGATGGTGGTGGCATGGAAAAGGGAGGGAACTATTTGTCCTTTACATTTAATGTTTTTGAATTTGGCAAAAAACTGCCTAGGAGAATGCATGAGGGGTTTTGCATGGTTGTTTTGTTCTTTGGTTTATTTTTGATCTCAGCTCTACATGATGTTCTTTTTGTTCATCAAATCTTTAGTTTGAATCTTGCTTGAATGGTTATTTTACATTACTTGGAACTATTTTCAGACTCTGTGGAAACTATACGAAGAAGGAATGTGAAGTATTGAAGTTTTTATTGACATTCATGGAAAAGAAGAAGGTATTGAAGTTGCTCAGATATTTTCTATGAAATTGTGAAGGAGAAGTGCTATCAAGCATGATATGATCTACCCATTAAGTTGTTATGTTTTAACCTAAACGTTTTCATTAAAATAAATCTACTCTTTGGGAATAAATGGGTTGTTGTTGAATGTTATGATCTTGCTTTCGATGTTTGTATTATTCACTGTTTTTTTATGTTTGATTTCACTGATATGATGGAAGATCTGTTCAGGTTTTTAAATTCTTGGTTTGGAAATTTCTAAGTTATGCTTAACTTCAGTTTGCATTGGAGAAGAAGTTGTAACTATTGTACTCTGGTTGAGTTGTGTTAAACTTGTGGGTAACTCAATTTCTTATATTCGTATAACTGATTGGATGAATTCTTGTGTCACCTCTGTGAAAACACTTTAGGGTATAAACTATTAAGTAACTTGTCTAATGTTTAAATTGGAATGAATCTTTAGAAATAAACTTATGTGACTCGGGTTTAGCATATTCTTGCATGTTTGAAGGAATGTTTAATACTTTTTATTTTGTCTGAATTTCCTTTAATCATTCTATGGTTTAGACTCTAGGTTTGTGCTAACTTTCCTGTTTCAGTCATCTGTTCCCAAAGGTTATTATATAAGATGCAATGTTTTGAGTTTGGATTTGTAAGGGACTTTCATCTATTAAAGACTTGTTTTAGCTTTATCGTTCACCAATAAAGGATTGGAAATTTTACTGTGTTAGCTCCTTGAAAAGAAATTGTTGCTTGAAAAGGGTAATTTAAAGGAGTGTTATTATATTTGTTTATTCTTTTGGGAACTTGGGTAACTCTTGAAATTGATGTAATTAGTGTGAAGAAGGAGAAGTTATCTTTGTTAAGATCACTGTGTTACAGTTGTTGTTATCTTCTTGTGAATTTGAATAGTTACTTGGTCATTAGTGGTTGAATTGTTAGTTTGTTTTCTTGGCCTTAGGCCATCAAACTTATTTTAGTTCTTTCTCCAAAGAAGGCACATGTATCTCTATTTAGGGAATGTTGTTGGGGCATATACTTATCATATTTGATCTTTTTCCTTTTCTTCACTTGGGTATAGAAGGATTGTTAAGAATTACTCTTCTGATAATTCTCTCCTTCCTCCACCATGTTTGAGGAAACGTTTACTTGTTGTCTTCTGGATTTGGTGCTATTGTTACTACCCCTTTGAACAATGAAAGTTAATGGATGTTCATGGTTCATAGTTTATTCCCTTCTTTGGGACTGTAGTCTTTCATTTTGATCTTTGATTGTCTTCTATTTGGGAAATACGTTAGAAGGAAGTAGAGAATGGACTTGACTGTTGGTATTCTTGTTTATAGAATGCTCTTTTTCTAATCCTACTTTGAACATTGAATTTACAATCTCTCTCTCCTTTGATTCTCTATTTGTATCAATCCTGAAAAGGGAACTGACTAGTTTAGTCTATTTCTTAATACCTTCACTAGGACTTTCTTGAAGAATTAAGCCCAATTGTGATAAGATAGGTTAGCTAAAGCAAAGGATTGCATAGTGAATCATTATGATTGGTTGGAAAATTATGAGAAGTCTCTTATTGGGTGAAAACATATTTGAATGGTTGTAGGAATTGTATCTGATTGTTAAAATCCCTTCATTCACCTATTTGACTTTATCCTTGGTTATATTGTATCTCGTTTGAGATTGTGTGATTAGTTTCAATTGCGTGCTAAATTGATTTCATCCTTTGTCAAAAATTTGTTTAGAGTTGGACCTAAACTCAGATTGGTTTCTAATCCTAAGTTTAGGATGTAGAATTCTTAAATAAGAAACTCTTTACTAAATATGTTGTTGATTCATCCTAACTTATTCCAATGTTTGATTGAGCTTGGCATCTCATATTCTAGGATGGATTTAGGAGAAATAAATGTTGAGATAGAAGTATTATTGTGATATCAAATGTTGACCTATTCCTTAGAG
Source organism: Taxus wallichiana var. yunnanensis (assembly GCA_018340775.1). Lineage (NCBI taxonomy): Eukaryota > Viridiplantae > Streptophyta > Pinopsida > Cupressales > Taxaceae > Taxus > Taxus wallichiana. Next base: position 169,879,023 of record CM031243.1, on the reverse strand, counting down.
TTAGTAAGGATAGTTATCTTCTCATGATAGATAGGATTAATTGAGAAGTGAATTATGATAAATGACATTTGCAAGGCAAAGTGGAATTTGATGAAATTAGTACTTATCTAGATTAATGCTTAATTGATTTTAATATAAAACAATAGTTGAAAGTTGAAGTTGTTTACATCATGATCTATTCTAAATTATGATATGGTTTATTACCTTACCTCTCTTTCTCTCTTGTGGCTAGTATTTCTTTTGGTATGTCTTTTTGTAATGCTTTAATTGTTTCATAAAAGTAGAGTTCTCTTTATGAAACAGTTAGCTAAAAGCACATCATTTTAATGCTTAGTGCTTATCATGCTCAGTTCGATGAACTGACCCATGCTAGCAATTTTTGCAGATGGACTTTGTAAGTGATGAAAGGAGAAAAGACCTTTAAGAACTTATATTTGTTTATCAAGAGGTTGGATATTTTATGATGAAATATGGATCATTATTAAAATGTATTTGTTGGAAATGGAATTTTTCTTTGTAATTGATCTTGATATTGTTGTTTGACACTAGAAATGTCTGAATTGTGTGGACTTATAATGTATGAATCCCATTTTATGAATGAAAGAGTTGTGGGTTTGTTTGAACATAATGTGTAATCCTTGTGGGTATTTTGTGAATGGAAATGATAAGCTTATTTCTATTTCCTTTATTTATATCTGTAATATACCCTCTTGGGTTGGTTTAAAATGAATTAGAGGTTAAGGGTACTAGATGTGCTACCCTCTTAATTAAATACAACTTATTAAAGTTGACATTAGTGATTGGACATCAACTGGGACACTATGGATTTACTAAAACAAATGTTTGTGGGTGAATGAAACCATGATGACAACTTGTAAAATACTATGGGGTTATAATTGAACCTAAATCCTTTATAAGAAAAAGGGAGGTAACTTCCCTGCAATGATTAATAGATTGTTTTAAGACCTCTTGGAATCAAATATAAATGTTATCCTTGGATAGAGGAAGATGTGCTTCCTCTTGATTAATTCTGAAATCAGAATAGGAGCAATGAAAAGAAAATATTAAGGATTAGACTTCATCCCAATGAAGTCTAATATGGAAAGAATTGATTCCAAACTTAAACAAGCTAAGACTTGGATATGTAAGTTAAGTTAACATCATTGTTAAGTATGTTGAATCTGTTTGTGAAAATAAATTAAAATGTTAAGGGTTATTAATCAAAACCTATGAAATGGTTAGGAGGCAGATGTATCTACATACCAACTCTAATTACATTTATTACTCATAACCCTAATGGTTAACGAACCTAGTTGTTCAGTAGGGCTGCTACAATTAACCCTTAAAAAGGAAAACATAATAAATATTTAACTTCTTTCCATGATATGTTCATCCAAATGAGGTGAACTCAGTCGGATGTTGGCACACGCCAACTGCAATACAATACCTTCATGAAGACTTGGGTCTTCATGAGGATATTGTGTTGCAATTGACATGTTGCAACACCCTTCAGAGTTTAGTCATCTAGATTTACATAAATATGACTTGGCAACATGATTATGTCCTAGATAGAGTTAGGGGTATGATCTAGTGCCAGGGTTAACTCACAATGAATTAGGGTAACTAGATACATGCAATCGAATTAGGTCGATTGGATATGTCTATGTACCCTTAGTTAGTGCGAGTCGTACTCCACACTAGACTATGTTGCTAATCGTGGCTAGGATAAACCTTGAACAAGTGGACTGACAAGAGTTAGTGAAGACAATTCTAGATAAAAAATAAAGTGGGGTGAAGGACACATTCCATTTAATGAGTATTTTGTCTAGGAATATAAACATGAGCAATATGTTTTAAAATATTTGGCCAAAGTATCGCAAGTTGCTTTGTTGCATTGTCATATGTCACCTAGTTTAAGAAGTGGGACTTCGATGAATACTAGTAATAAATATTCAAATAGGTTTCTTAAACAAAACACTTATACTCCGAAGAGGGTAAGGGAACCAAGTATACACAGTATATAAATCAATAAGTTAACATGAGAGATTGGTATGATACCAAGTCATGGAATGAGAGATCAAGGTTTCACTAAATCATTTACAAACTACATATAGTTTTTGTTATGAGATTGATTGGATTAGAATGTGTGTTCTAAATTATGATTATTTAGAGTAGAGAACATTATTCAAAAAATCCCTTGTTTCTAAAGTCTTAAAATGGGAATGTTACATTTGAAACCTGACATGAATGATATTTGTGGGATCATTAATATACCTAAATGTGGGAGTTTTATACATCTCCTTCTTATATCTCCCTAAGTGCCAACCTTTTTGAACATGCACCCCTTCATCAAAAGTCAGGCCTTTCCCTGTAATGTCTCTTTGTTCATTCATGGGCTCACCAAAAGTCCTACCCTTATCTCCCTCTTCATATCCACCCACATCTTTTTGCTTCTTAAATATTTTTGTATCATATTTCATCTCTTCCACCTAACACTCTTCTACATCTAACTCAATGACAGTGGTTTTGTTTTTGTTCACACACATCCGAATCCTCCTCTTCACCCTATCTTAGTATATACTTCCATCATTTTTTCTTATCTTGCACAAGCTTGGTGGGAGAGGTATTAGGCATCTTTGAATAGGAAGGGCCTACACTCATAGTTGGGCTTGGGGTAAATTTTCTTCTCATAACCCTCCTACATAGTTTCTCCTCAACGCCTCCAACATCTACCCCTATTTCCTTAGCACCTATTTCCTATCCTATTTCCTCTTCTTTACGAGTGGGAGGAGTTACCTCACGTGTTCTCTTTACTCCAACTATAGGCTACCTCCACAAGCCATGGTCAAGTCTGCACTATCTTCCTTTAGTTCTTCCTCCTCTTCTTCATCTATGTGGGGTGAGTTAGGCTCTTTATCCTGCAATGTTCCCACCATATGCTTTCCTTTAGGCAATTTAAGAATCCTAAACTCATTTTCAATGTATCTTCCTTTTTCCAATTTGGGCTTAAGGTATATGTATACCTTATCCATGCCAAGTTCCCAACTTCCAAAATCATTGAATTAATACTTATATCATATGAGATCATATTTTCTATGTAAGCAGACATACCAGGGTATACATATGTCTTCTATAGCATATGATAATCATAATCTACCTTATCTACATCAAAGAAAATTTGTGCATGTTTAAAAACCTATGCACAGGCTTGGAAGTAATGCCCGGTGAAGGCATATGGAAGCTTACACTAAGGGCTCCACTTTCCATCCTTCATTCCAAATGTGCCTATGTAAAAATGTTGATATACCATGAACTGGGCCTTCTTATCTAATACCGAAGGATGGTCCTTAGGTATTCTCCATTCATGTTTAAAGGCTTTGCACATGAAATTATACTAGAGTTATAGCCCTTACTTGTAATATCTAATCACAAATCCATCACATGTGTATTTTACAAACCTATATATAAGGGAATTTTTCTCTTTAGGGAACTACCAAATATTCTTCTTTGGCCCATCGGGCACCCCAATTTTCAAAAATACAAGAGACAATAAAATAACACCAAAAATTATCTTATTTCCATGGTGTGCTTCTTCAATAATGGTCTTAGCAATGAAATAAGACATGTTGTATACCACTCCCTCAGTCATTTTTAGCAATATGGAGCCATCTTCTATTTACCTGGCTCCAACGCTCCTAGTTATTCAATTTGGTGAGGAGGTGTGTGGCTTCTTGAATCATATGGTACATTTCTAACTTGATAATGTCCATCACACACCCTCCTTTCACATAATCCAGTGTAATCCTATAGCCTCTACGCCCTCATCATCGGTGAGGTCACTACTAATCTTAGAGCTTGAGCTTCTCAACCCTATCAATTAAAATATCAAGGGCACAATAAGTCACATTTTCTACCCTGTAAAATAGAAGAAGTCCTCATACACATGGGACATCAACCATTGATAAAATTTCTCGGGTTTCCCAAAGTATGATAAACCACACAAATGTACTCCAACACTCTCCAATAACTTCCGAACTACATCATTGTATAAAACCATGTCATTCTCTATCCACAAATATATTTTTACTACTAATTGTTTGTCTAATTCATCCTTTTTATCCTTAGTATGATGATTGTAGTCACTTAATTTTCTTCTTCTAATATGTGACTCCTAATCCAATCCCATTATGACACCTTCTGGGTACTACATTTCTAAAAATCTACTTTCGGGGTATCCTCCATCTCTACTTCCACTTATTTTTTCTTCCTACCCCTTGTGGTTACTCCAGTGCTTGTTTAGGTTCCATTGCAATAATAAAAAAATATTCTTACATTAGATTCGAGCTATGTAACTTCAAACTCATGTGCCCTAGTTTCTCGTCGAACCTTAACACATTTTCTCCCTACACACATTTTTCTTCACTCAAACACCCTTTCTAATGGAGCTCTAAACAATGTCATGCATAAATATCTCTAATTTGATGTCTATAATTGATATTTCACACACTTCCATACACAACTCACTCTTTAGGTCACTCTTTAACTCGCTCGAACAATTCACAATGTAAGGTAAAAATGATATTGTAATCCCTCCTTAAATAAATTTTTCAAATTTCCCTGCATTGATTTCTCTTTACTAACCACTATACTCGTATTAACTATACCTTTTTTATTTTTCCACACTTTTTTTGATATTTCCAAGCCACAGTCATAACCTTACCTGTGTGCCCCACTACTTCTTGACCACATACCTCATCTTGCACACCTTCATGTACTGAAGTACTTATCCACCGTAACTCTTACCAAATAGTTTCCCATGTTGTTCCTACCTTGTGTTACACTATGCATCCATCCATCTACCCATGGTCCTCATTTATGAGAATTTTTTTCTTGACTAGTACCTTTACTTTAAGCACTTACACCATACTTATTCTATGCATAACCATCTTCTAGAGGACATTCAATCTCTTTTCAGCTTGGTCCACTTATCATGTATCTGATCTAACCCACACTAAAAGTATGCATGGTCCTTTGTGCATGAATTCACTAGATAGGAGTGAGCTATTATTGCGCAAGTGTAACAACCACTTTTTGTCACTTCAATCTTAGAGAATTTTTTTCTTACCTTATGTAGCTGATTCAAATACCCATATATTTAAATCCAACATAAGTCTTAATGCAACCTCTTTTTAATAACTATCATGAACCATGTGTATTTGTGTATGAGAGAATACCAAACTTACAAGTTCTCCCTCAATGCTCTTATGAGCCATACATACAAATGTATCCCTTTGGTTCTCCTTTAACAGGATATGATATATAAGTGATAACCCTAAGTGTGTACCTGGGTTCCACCTATGAAATCCATAGGCATCTCATAGCTTAGATAATGGTGAAATCTCGACAGTATAATTAGTAGTTACACTACCTTGTGTAAGGTTTTGAGTCATGTATACCATACTCAATTCCATGATGGCACACTCATCATTAGGAAATTTTTGTTTCACCTTAATCACTTTTTTCGGTATAAGGATTTGCAGTTAGTGATGCTGTAAATACTACAAGTCTTATACAAGGTACAAGCCCGGATTAACCTATACGAAGCTTTACCTCGAAGTCAACCTATGATGCCTATGGGAGAGCAAGTGTCTTTATAATGATTCTCATCATTGCTAGACTTCTTCCCTTCCCGTAGCCATCATATGTTGGCATCAGGTACCAACCCATGGGGTTCCATCCACCCTTGTAACTATAACAAGCTTGTACTTAAGCAATACCACGCTACATTTTAAGGTCTTGAAAAGGGAACTCAATATAGTTGTTATGTGGCAGTATTCAATTAACGACAACTGTCATTAAACGGATACGTCCACGTAACAGCGGTAGTGAGTCAACCTGTCAAGAGTCCTAAAATGAAACATGGTATCTTAACAAATTAAACATGACACAATGTTCTAGTTCCAGTGTCTTCATCACTTAGTGAAGAGTATCTAGAGTCCTATCCCCTAGAATCATGATAGGTTAAATGTAGTTCCAAAACTACTCATTTCTTCCTATCTTTTTAGATATAAGATAGATCAATCTTTAGACCTAAATTCCCAATCCTATGGTTTGTTAATGATTCAATTTCCACCGCATCAGAATAATACCTTACATTATCAAGTAATAACCACTAATGTTATTCTTACTCCCATTAGTAATCATGCAACTATATAATTACTAATTATTGGGTACATACAAAGTTGTTCCCGTTACCCTCCTTTCAATAACACTTATGCTATATTATTAGAATCGTGTTACTCAGTTTTACCTCAACATTTATTCTTGCCAGGTTTGATTTATCGATAGATATAAATCTTATCCATTTTACGGTTCTTGTTTTAGTAGGATTCCCAATTCTCTTGAGAACCTCTATAACCATTTCCAAACCTCAACTTAGGTTTATTTTAATGGCTACTACCACCTTGGCAGAGTATTCATTTTCCCTGGATCCATGTACCAATTTCCTTGGCATCCAAATACATTCCATTAATTCCAGCTATCGGATCATTGTTATCATTTATATGACTACACCATCATATCCTAATCATGGTTGGTTTCAGCTCACAATTTTTTTAGGAGCATAGACACCAAACTTCCATAGTGAGTGAGATGGTGAGTACTCATGTTGAGCACAATCTGAATGTTCCCATCAATACTCTAATCATTTTCATTGGGTAGTAAACCCATGGTTTCATGGAGGTTTAGTATTCTGGGATTTAATCATCTCCCAACAATTCTATGCCAACTGTATCCCATATCCTATGGGCCCTTTTAGCATTTAGGTTCAACCTGATTATTAATGAATTATCTTTAATACATCTTGTTAGTTGGAGTAGCTCCAACATAAACATTCATCACATCATATTTTATACGATAGCAATCTGATAGATCATATACTTTATTTACCCATTTTATGGAAAGACAGTTTGCTTAAGAAACAAGGAATGATCTATTCTCATTTATTATTTCACCTTGAGGAATTAAGTTGAACTCTCCTTCATGTTACGGGAGTTGGGTTAGTTTTATCAAATATTTCAACTTAATTTCCTTAAAAGGTTTAAGTGCTGCCCAAAAGGAACATCAGCAAGTTTTTGGGACTTAATCTTTATATGATGAATATTAACATTTCATCCATAAATTTCATCATAACAATTTATTTCTAATATAGTTACTCAAACTTTATCAGAGGAATCTTCCTTCAGTATGCTCACATAAGCAAACACATCAAGATTCATAACTAGATGATTTCTCATCTACCATGCATTTAACCTTTACCGGTCTTGTGAGGAATCACTACCTCTTGCTAACAATAATATTGATTTCCCATAAGTTAATCAATCTAGATTACAGAATTCAACAACACTACTTCGTAGTGTATTCCATTAACCTATCCCTTATGTTACTGATTTATAACTTCACAACTCACCCATTGAACCTTCTAGGTTCACCTAGTCCATAAGATGGTTGTTATATTCTAAAATAGAGAGAGTTACAATAGCCCTCCATTACAATTGTCCAATGATCCAATTTTCATAAAATATCATAAGTATAAAGCCATTATTATACCGAAACTACTAAAACATAGTGGGATTCATTACAAAAATCACAGAGAGGCATTAACATTCTTCGATAATATGAAGTGATTATTTACTGAAAAAAATATGGAATCTTTTCCATGTTACAATAGATCGTAAATGTACACGGTATATTTTCACAAGAGAACCTTTACTTGAAGTCAATAAATAACTTCCTCAACATAAATAAGAATATCTCAAATCAACAATTGGCTGCAACTTTATCCTTTAAAAGTAAGCATGTGGTACAATTAGATAACCAAGACATTTCTTTACTTCACGCCAGTTACCTTCACTCAATTTCCTGCAATGGTTAGGCAAGGTCAGTTCGACTGAACTGAGCAAGAAAAGTCCTTTATCCCATTTATCAATTTATGTCATTAAATGTTAGAATGAATAAATACTGCAATAATCTCAATCTAACATTTTAATCATATAATTCCACAAAATCATTCTTAAGTAACTTGCTTTGCAATCATTAAGAACAACTCCTTTACCTCTTTTAGTACTCCAAGGACAAGTTCTATGTACTACTTCACAAAATAAGTTAAAGAAAAACCGGATAAAAGATATTCATACCCAAGAAATGACCATCAAATAATCAATAACACAAGTTATTAAAAATACGATTAAATCACATAAAGTTAGATGGAGTAATCAGACTTTTATCAACCATGGTATGAATCTATGTCATCCCATTAATAAATATAAATTGTTGTAACTAATGTTTGCTTCTCCAATAATTCAAATAGTATAATCCTTGGACACACAAGGTAATCCAAGCTACGGAAATGAAACTAACCAGTTTCATCAATATCAACACACCCATCAAATAGATCTGGTTAATACACATGACGTTTATATGTCATAGCTATAGGATATGACATATTCTACATTATCCATAACATCCTAAGAAGGAGATATATATCTATACAACTCAAGTTACTTATCATAGTAACATAGAGGAATCAAGGCAATATAGACTCAGTTGCCTATTTATTTCTTATTGTACCTTCTTAAACAAAACTCATCATTTCAAATTATATTTTACCACATTCTACTGCAATAAGAATCTGAAGACACAACCATTCAAAAGCTTATTTATGCTTGCGTTTAGGGGCTAAACTCCCGAATTTATCTCAATGGTTAATACATATTACTCTTCAGTAATAAAGATATGTTTCCCTTGATTTAATCATCCTACAGAGATTAATCCGTTACATAACTTTACATAATATTAATATTAAAATCTTCAGTAAGGATCGATTTTAAGAATGGAGACAACTAAGTTTCCTTTCCATTATTGCACCTTATATATGGATCAGCAAAACTTATCAAACATATCCATAGTGTAATCCACCAAGACCCCTTGGTTTCAAGTAAGACTTTCTAGTTCTTTCAAGGAACATAAAACAACCAACTCTTTTATTCATTATCCATCCAGTCCCAGCTCCAATCGAGCTTTCCTCAAGTAAGTGTCTGATTATAGAGATATTATAACATCATAACCGAATAGCTTCCTAAAGAGAGAAGAATGGTTTTTCATACTCGGTAGAAGATCAGTTAGGTTCAGCCCTTTGAAAACCAATTCCCAAATTCATCTTTTGTTCTCCAGTATCAGTTCAAAACTAGCTTAGATAACTTCTAAGGAAGATAGTAAATAATGAAACTCCTTATAATGGAGTGAGCCGAAGGCTCTACAACTCAGCAATTATTTACATCAACTAAGGTACTTCAAAATCCTAAGAAAAGGAATATTTAGGATGAGGTTGCAACCAACTCACGGCTGGATGGTGATGGATTATGATACAAATATCCTACAACTCAGCCTCTGTTGCCACTCATCTACAATGAAACTAGGAGTAATCCCTGCTTCTTCCCATTAACCTTTCTAAGAGCTACATGGTTCAACATATCATGCTAGAATAACGTGAAGTGTTATTAGCTCACAAAACACCTATCAACTGAGCCATGTCTTAAAAGGTTAATACCTATATTTGCTTTGGGGAAAGAAAATGTGAGGAATAAAATTTTCTTGTAGACCCATCAAGGGTAAAAGGATTACGTTGACAAACCAACAAGTCCTCAAACCAGCGGACTCGTGGCTCATTAACAGTCAACTCGATGGGGATAAAAGTAGACTACTAATATATACTATGCATGAGATAGAAGTACCAACAGGTTATCCCCAAATCTACCCGAGATCATGCCCAAATATACCTTCTTTTTCTATGGTGATACGCATAGGGCAGAAGTGAAAGTAATATACACCAATATCTAGAATAGGTTTAATTGCTAGATCTATATACCCTGATTTGAGTCAGGTATAAAGGAAACCCATATACCCAATTATAATTTTTGCAAAACATTATATCATTTGCACAAATACCCGTTATTATTTGGGTCAACCCAAATCAAACAATGCAAATGAAAAACAGTGGCTCTAAATCCTCTCCCAGTAGTGCCATCTATAGTCATCATTGTCGAGCATGATTCAAGCAGAATAAAAGATAAAAGGATAATAGTTTTCTAGGGTTACAGTCATACCATTTTCCACTTCTTCTCGCACAAAAATAGAGTATAACAAACAACAACCCCGAACTAATACATACCCAATTTTTTTCTTAGCACAAACCAAAATTGCCAATATGTATTCATTCTAACCTCTGATGATTTAAAAAGATAAAAGGGATAAAGAATGTTTCTTGCCTAGTAAAATGGCAGGCCGAATTCTTTTCTTCCTGCTTCCTTCACAGCCCCAAATCGTGCACAACTTTGAATCAACTAGGTCACATTTCCAGCATTCCTTGCTCAGTGAAACATTTTTATATAGCAACTGATTTAGAAATCACATGGCTTTACAGTCTTCTGCTCTAAGAAATTCACCATGCAAAGATACCAAAACTGGATTTTTTCCAAATTTACCAACAAAACTAAATGAAGCAGTTGCATGCAATTCACCTCATTTGGGAGCTTTACAAATTTCCATAATATTAAATGCAAAATTTAATGACATTCAATGCGAAGTGCTACACCAGTGGCTTATCCATCTACCACCGCCCATCACTCTCCTCCAAAATTGGCGGGGTTATTTCAATTTAAAACCTTATTTACCTTTTTCCCTAAAATCTGCTAAATAACATTTACTTAATTACTTTTCATAACTTAGGTCGATTAACCTTTCAAAAACATAGGTTATAATATTGTATAAGACCAATGCTTTAGCACATGAATAGCCTTATTGTTATTATTTAAATGCCCCATAACTCCCATAGAGATACATATTACAAAGTGAAATCAGCTATAATAATTTCATAATCCAATGTAAGTACCATGGCCTAGGATTCATAAGCCGAGTCCACTGACCACAGTGGTTGATCGTTAAAGGGTTTGTTAGACAATTCCACAACTACGTTCCCTTGTCTAAAACATATTACCTTCTAGAATGGAACAATGAAATATACTATTTCACAGGTATCATATTATCCTTAGAAAACTTTAACTCTTCCCATTGTGATATCATGACCCAACGCCGCCGATATGACATATTAAGTCATGTCGTCGATGGCTTATTACACATATTTTAATCATAACCAATTGTACATGATTACAATACTTCAAATCTTAGTTACCAGCAAATTATCTTGATTACAGGAATGTTTTTCGCAAATGCAATCTTAATATTTAAATACGAAATTGGGGTTCAAAGTGAACATTATTAAAAATACCCAATTCCCATCACTTTAGTAGGAGCAATATAACACTTCCTACCCTTATTAAGTGCATGGCTGGCGTTATCCACACAACCTATTCAAGCAAACATGATGTGGCAAGTGAAGATGCACGTTAGAATCTAGGAGTCTCTGCATTAAATCCTTTGACTTAGTTTTATCTTTCAAAGGATGGTTTCAACTCCTTTATGATCTTGAACTAAATTTCCGAGTGTTACAACAAGAGCACTTATGATAACAAACCACTAAACTAAATTGTCAAAGCATAACAACAATGAAAGGAAAAACATATAAATAAAATGCATTAAAGGGAAATCTAATCTAGATGACACCACTTCCTTATTACAAACACCAAGAAGAAATATTTATAATAGGACTTCAACCTACTCCCATTGAAATAATCTGGGTAACCATGTTCCATCCAGCACTTGCAGCAACTAACAAGTTCTGAATCAAGTATATATGCCACCACTTATAGTCCCAACCAATGTACCTTCAATTTCCTAGGGTGGCACATAAAATTAGAGTCACAAAGAAGAACCATATATCTAACTTCAAACTGTTTATTCTTAATGTGCCTATCCTACCATGCCTTCGCCTTACCTTTTCTATCTTTTGGCTCCAACATGTAGTGGCACATCTTTCATCCAACGCATCAATTTATCTATACACTCTTTAAGTACTAGTTCACTATACAGTCCTCCCGTACGTTCATACACGAGAGAGGGTAAAGTAAATTCCACTAGTAGAGAACATCCTCCATGCCAAACACCAACCGAAAGGGTGTGACTTTGTTTAATCTTGTGTAAGTTTTCCAAGATGACCAAAGTATAACAGAGACATTATCATCCTAGTATTTACTTCCAACATCACAAGTCTTTGTTAATGTATGTCTGAATATTTTTTTGAAAGCCTTAATAGTCCCATTAGCTTGTGGGTGATAGGGCATTGTCTTATGATGCACCACCATAAAATCTTCCAATAATATTATGATTGTCTCATTAAAATAATGTGTTCCCTTATCACTTGTAAGGATCAACGAACATCCATACATGTTGATAATGTTTTTCCATAAGAACCTTGCTGTGGTAGCTGCCATGTAATCCTTTGTATACACTAGTTCGGCCCACCTGGTCAGAGAGTATGTACATGTAATAATATAGCACGATATAGTACTTTGCGTTGGTGGGGAAATAGGACCCACAAAGTCAATTTCCCATTTCTCAAAAGGTTCTACACTTGTAATAGGCCTCAAGGGCATCTCATCTCTATGTCTAGGATTCCCGAGGCATTGAAAATGATCACACGCCCTAGCATACTCTTTACAATCCTTATATAGTTTTTCCCACCAAAGGCCAGCCAATAAAATATTGTGCTTGATGACGTTACCTACACTATTTCCTCCTACAATCCTACCATGAGATTCCTCAATTATAGCTTTGTGCTCATGCTCCAAAGACACACACAGGACACAAAATATGATCACAACCTAACATGTATAAGTCTCCACTTATCAACATGTAAGGTGCGATGTGTATGGCCGTTGTTTCTTCTTTTGCATCTTCATCCCTTCAAGCACCACACTAGTATGCAAAAACACAACAATATCTTCTAAATCAGAGGGCACACAATTCAATCAAAACAATTATGTATCGACATTGTATCCTCAATACTTTACGAATCCTCACCTAAGTTAATTAGTGATAAATGATCCAACATGGAATTGATCTTTCTTGGCTTTACCACCATAGTAAAGTCAATTTCCTAAAACAAGAGAATCTGCCATATGTGAACCTATAAAATGAGCTTATTAACCAAGTACTTAAGTTCCTTTTGATTTGTATAGAATATAAAGGGATTTTTAAGTAAGTATTGTCTAAAATTTTACAACGTGTAAATCATGGAAAATGCTTCATGCTCTATAGCTGTATAATTCTTCTCGGTTGGTGTCAACTTAATACTCACGAAAAAGATAGGATGAAAAAATATCCCATCACTAGGTTATGTTAACACCACAACAATGGCCATTCCGGAGGCATCAACATGTTCATGACATAATTTTTCCAAAGAAGGAAAGTGTAAAATGGAAGTAGAAGTAAGTATTTCCTTCAACGTTGCAAATGCTAACTGTTTGGATTCATCCCAATGGAACTTTATTTTATTTTTCAACAATTATTCCAAGGGCACGAAAATCTTAGCATATCCCTTAATGAACTTCCTATAATAACCTATATGTCCTAAAAACCCATGCACATCACTCTAGTTGGTATGATCCTCCAAACCCAAAATAAATTCAACCTTAGCACGATCTACCAACAAACCTTCTTTGCATATAACATGTCCCAAAAAATTCCCAAAGGGTGTCACAAATATATACTTATTAATGTTAAGAGATATGCTCGGTTTCAAAACCTCTCAAACATAAGTCTCAAGTTGTCATAGTGATCTTTCACCAGGTGATATACACCCAATCATCCAAATAAACCAAAAAAAAAAAGTGTGTAAAGTCCTCAAATTATTTGACAATAATGCATGAAAAGAATGTAGGCACATTCTTCAACCCAAAGGGAATAATTATGTATGTAAAACTTACCTAATTAGTGGTGAAAGTTCTATTTTCTGGTCATCTTTAGCAATCCACTCTTGATGATAACCAGAGAATCCATCATTGAAAGATTAAATCTTGCGTCATGTAATGCCCTCCAAGATTTCCTCAGTAAAAGGTGTGGGGAAAGGATCTATGATATGAGTAACATTCAACTCTCTATAGTCCACACATATATTTACCCTACCATCTTTTTTATGCTTATTTCCATGGGGTTAACCCATTCTAACTCCTTAATGGGCTCAATGATTCCATATTTCAACATCTTATCAATCTCTTTGTTAACTTTGACATGCAGATTAGGGTTCATCCTATAAGGCCTCTTCCTAACCAAGCTTGCACATTACTTTAAATTTACTCTCATATCACCTAAAGATGTATGCACTCCTTCAAATAATTATAGCCTCATGGAAAAATTCATGGAAGTTTCAAAAAGTCCAATAATCATTTCCACCTCTTTTTCTCGACCAATCGTCTCTAATAATGGCCTCTTTAGGTTTTGTATTTGTCCAAATGTTGACCATTTTCATCTTCATAGGCTCATGATATGTGCACACCTTCTCATCAGTATTATATAAGACCTCACACATACCTATAGTGTGATCAAAATCTAGATTCTCTACTTCTTCATCATTAATCATGTACACCAACTTACCCTAAGGTACATTACTCTAAGAAACCTAGTAGAGAAGGAAATTCTCACCTCTCACCATTCCAAATGGTTGTCTCTCAGTGTGTAGTCCACCAATGCATTGTTGTCTATAACATCCCCATTTTAAGATGCTTTAAAACCAAATTTTTTTTTATATATATAACGTTCTCAATTATGCAATTCAAAACACACGACCAAGTTTTAATAATTGTTCATGTCTATTGGTAATTTAGATCACACACTCTATTCACATATTTACAATATGGAACACACATTCAATGCCATTCAATCATATAACAGATACCATATGCTGTTGTAATGACTCGAAGAACTACCGATCTCCCATTTATGGCTCGGAGTTTCAATGATCTCTCATTTCATGACTCGGCTACTTACCGATCCTTCATGTTAATCCATGCATTGTATACTAAGTATACTTGGTTCTCTACCAATTTCAGTTATCGAAGTGTTCCATTTAAGAGGCCTATCTGAATATCTGTTACCGATATTCATCTGAAATCCTGCTTCTTAAACTAGGTGATTAGGACAATGCAACCAACAACTTGCGATACTTTGGCCAAAGATTTTCACATGCTTTGCATGATTATATTCCTAGACGTTATACACATCAATGGAATACGTCCTTCACCTCACTTCATCTGTTATCTAGAATGGTCTTTTCTGACCTCTGTCAGTCCTCTCGTCCAAGGTTAAACTTTAACCCAAGATAGCAATATGAAGGAGTATAGGGAGACACTCGTGGTGACTAAAGGTACGTAGACATACCTTGTCGACCCTAGTCGACTGTGTGTGTCTGGTTACCTTTAATCTTCCTGAGTCACTCCGTATACAAGGTCATATTCCTAACTTGGTCCAAGCTTATGTAAACTTTGATGATTCGATTCGGAAGGGCATTGTAACATGTCAGCTGCAACATTGTGTTGTCATGAAGGCCCCACCTTCATGAAGACACCATATTGTAGCTGGCGTGTGCCAATGTCCTACGGAATCCTCCCATCAAGGGTTACACATCCAGCTAAAAGTGTGATTAGATTCTTATCTTTAATATTTTAAGAATAGGTTTCAACAACCGTGCTGATCCTCTAACCTCACTGTTCGTTACAGTTGCATAGCTAAGAAAGACTTAAATTGTCTTATAGCTTAATATATGTTTACTCCTCCTTACCGAAGGATTGCATATTTCCATCTTGGTTCTTTAATTTAAGCTTCGGACTAACAGTCCACTACAGCTTAACGTAGTAAGATCAACTTACTAAACTTAACCAAGTTTTGTTTGCAACTGAATTTAAATCCAGAATTTCATCTTATTAGATGCCATTTAAATGAGGCCTAATTCCAAATGAATGTATTCATTTATTCACTATAACCTTACTTCAATTAAGGTTTGTTACGAGGAGATATGATTCCTCATACCGAATATCCTCTGATCAAACATCTCAAGGATATTAACGAAATCAGAGTACAAGATTCAATTGTCTCTTTTATTTATATTCATTAGCTTATATACCAGTTCCGAATATCATTCATTTAAGAATTCATATTCACTTAACTCTTTTCAAATGTCAATTTAAAATCCATATTGACCTAAGTATGAATTAATTGTACATTCCAACTTAAAAGTTGTATTCAAGTAAAGAATAGATATTATGTCCTTTTAAAATCTATCAACCATCATTTGAATATATCCAAATTCAATGAATAAAATTTATATTCTCAATCTTATTCAAATAGTTCCAAGGTGGTACAACCATTAAAATAACACACCTTTCCTTTGTACTCAATCCTTAAGATTAAAATTTATACAATTTACAAGCCCATACAACTAGACTTCATTCATGCCAAACAACATTAACAACTCATAAAGAAGAAGAATACAACTTTCTCTTTTTCCATTTCCTCGTAGAAGAATAATAAATTCTCAGATACGATCCATCCTTAGCTAATCAGAAGAAGCATCAAAAACAACATGTCTTCATTTTTACTCATGGAAACCATCTGCAAAATTTACTTGCACGGGTCAGTTCATCGAACTGAGCATATTAAGCACTTGTCATTAAAATGAGGTGCTCTTAATTAACTGTCTCAATAAAAGAACTCTACTTTTATGAAACGTTAATAAATTGAGATGGACATCATCTACGAATTAAGTGCTGATAAGGATGAACAACTTAACAACCCAATCCCTAATTACCATCACAATCAGACAAAAGATTTACTAACTTTCTCCCAAATAATTACTACTAAGTAATTTCCTTTCAATAGTTCTAGATTAAAAACATCTAAAAGAGCTAATACACTTATGTATATAATGTTGTTCTAATGCAATTACTATCAATTCCATTCCCTTATAATAGTTGAAATTTCAAGAGATGAATTTTAATTAAGAATTCAAACAGAACTACTTCCCTTTCATACTACTCATTTAATTTCAAACAATCAAATGCAGAAGAGAAAAGTAGTCATTCACCATGAAAACACTTGGTGTCATTTCTCAAAATTCAACAAACAACATAATACTTCTTTCAAATCAGAAAAGAAGGAAAAAAACAAATTAAATGCAGATGCTTATGCCTAAGGCAGTAAGAAATTCATTCAATATCAAATATAGAATTTCAACTGGATAAGAGAAGAAAATAATTATTACTTCCAATTACCCATCCAATATTCCCTTTCTTTTCATCACAACTGCACTGGATGAATTAAACAAGAAGTGATATCAATCAATGATAACAACCAAAGTGAGAGAGCAATAAAGTCAATAATCGAATGAATGGAAAAAGAATCATATTATCTCTTCTCAATGCCTGGCCGAATATCAACTAGTTAGCACAAACTGTTCCCATAAGATGATTTCTTCTAACAAATCTATTTCAGTAAATAAAACTTACTAACTACCATTCCAGAGAGTTTGCCAGAATTCATTTGCATGGTCCGTAAGTATCAATATCAACGGCCCCTCTAAATAAAATCATTTCCTTTAATTTTTCACCCAACGGACATTCTCATCCAGATACAAACAAGTAAGAGTGTACAATGAAACAACAAATCATGTTTTCATCGTAATAATAAAAGGATTCATTTTCCAAACACCAAAGTAAGAACCCAGTTTCGATTCAGTTTTAATGCAAGCAACAAGAAGTTTAGACTGCAATTTGCATGTATATGTATATATATATATATATATAATATATTATTTGCTAAAAACAATCATTCCCAGCTAGGTCTGAAACAAGCAAGAATGAACAACCAGCTATATGGCCATAATATCACTGTATTAAATAAAGAACCCATCTTTCCAACCACAAGAACAAGATTTTACTCTAGTACGGTTCTAATCGAACACCATGAAAAGGTTCAGATATACAGTTCCTTTATTTATATATATACATTTCAATGGATTCAAAGAAAGATAACAATACACTCTACTCACTCATCAAATAACCAAGTTCAGTGTTTAAATAATTTATTTTCCCAACAACCATTCACGGCCTTCAACCCACATGGAGATATTGAATCATTTTTAATCAGCAAGGGTAAGACAATGGAATGAATTCGTTGTCCCCGGTGAAATCATATTCTATGCAATGTAAAGCAACTAGGATAATAACTCACACAAACAGTTTCATCAAGCATTATCACGATTTTTCCCAAATCATTTACATGCAAAACTCAGAAAAAATTATTCACATCACTGGTACATTCATCAACTCAACCCATAATGGGTAATAGAACCGAATACCCAACACTGTCAAAACAAAACTCATACAGCAAGGACAAATTTCATTTCATTTACTCTTTTTGCAAAGAAATACCCAAATCGTATTCATTTCCAACAGACATCTCAACCCAAAAATCACATTAATTGTATCAACATTTTCATTTTACAAAAACACCCAACATAAGAGCAGAGTTCTTTTAATGAAGACGCTTAACAAAGAGCAAAATGGTTTAAAGAGAAGAGCTCAACATGCCTGTAAAATTTCTTGTGGCTTGAAGAAAACCACGTCGCGCCCACAGGAGCTATTCTTCTCCACGGTGACAACAACAAGGCTTTCCCAACAATCTCCTAACTTCCACAGGCTCAAAAATAGCCGTGGTTACTCCAAACAAAACAACAATGACCAGAATGGTTGCAGGTTCGAAAGAACCATAAAAAAAATGCAGAGCAAAACTCAAAACCCGAATGAACACAATAACCACAAAATTTCCTCTATCCCCTTTCCAAGGCGAGCTGGTCACCAAGACCGAGATCAATAAATGCATTGAATGCATTGCTTTTTCCTTAATTTCCATGCCACCACCGACTCAGGTTTGGCGAGTTTCATTTTAAATTTTTGCATGTAATTTCCTTCTTAGCTACATTGCTAGTTGGATATCTCCAACTTTCCATGTTCCCACCAAACTTGGCGTTTAAACTGCAAGGACATCATTTACTATCCTTTATTAAATTTCTAACCTTCCCTTCTTATCCACTCATCAGCATGTGTCCATAGGTCCCCTCCTTAGGTTAGCAATAGTTTTAGGTTACATTGTCCATAGTTAGGTATTCACCTAGGTCGCAAGTCATTAGGATTTGCAACAATTTACATCCCATGTAATTTAAAATCCACGTAGGGTAGTAGTTAGGTTATAGGCTAAAACATAGTTATAGGTTTAAACGTAGCCATAGTATTTTAATTAATGGGTTCTTCTAGTAAGTTTACTAACTTACGTTTATACCCAGCATAATGCAGGATGTTTCATCCTATGCTCGACATATACCTGGCTTGCTTGCATCAAGGCTCTTACTGCCTCACGCTTTCCGGCATTGCAATTTGTATGTAGTTCGGAAATCAAACCTTTTCCATTGGCATCAAGGTACCAAATATTTATACCTGTAACCAGGTTCTGTAACATTTATAACGACCTTCAGTCTGGTTTCAGACTTCATTCCATTTAGAAAGTAAATCGACAAAGCGATCATAAAGAAGACCGCAACATACCTTGGATCAATGGAATTGATTCAAGGTGTGTTGTCAACAACAATATGTGTTCATCAAACACAAAAGTAGTCTTGTTGTTTCACACTTTGCAAAACACAAGTTATAATGACCTCCATCTCAAGTAAACAAGTTACAGTAAACAAGGGTCCAGATCAGTAACACATTCTTTTTAAGATTAAAAGATATATCTTAACATAATTATCCTCATTTCCACAGTTACAACATCATGAAAAGAGGTTATCATAGTAGCTTCTAAAAATCAAGATGTTACATTCCTCCCTTCTTAAAGAATCATCGTCCCGATGATCAAATTAACCAATTCATAGAGTTTTAGGACAAAATTCAATTATCGTCCTTCCATTCATAAGTTCATACCAAAAATAGATTTAATCATTAAAACAATGTTTTAAGATAACTGTAAAATAGACCAGTAATTGTCTATATTTGGTAGAATTATCAATTAATTCAATTTCGATCAAACAAGTATGGAAAAGCAGATCTCATTTCTTCGAGATTTTCCCAAGTTACACTTTCTTCACTAAACTGGTCCCACTTTGGACCTTACATTGATTCACTTCACGATTTCTTAAGTACAACTGGTGAGTTCCCAGCACTCGAATGGGCTTAACCATGATTATTCTTGGGTCTTGGACCTGTAAGGAATTCCAATTCAGCACATGTGATAAATCTGATACGTATTTCTTAAGCAAAGAAATATGAAAAACATCATGCATTTGTGATAAAGCAGGAGGTAATGCTAGATGATAAGCTACAGGGTTGATTATTTCAACAATTTCAAAAGGTCCCACATAACGAGGTGATAACTTGGCAGCCTTGCCAAAAGTTATAGAACTCTTTTTCGGCTTAACCCAAAGAAAGACCTTCTCACCAAGTTTATAATTCCTATCAACCCGCTTTAAGTCTGCATAACTCTTTTGCCTATTGGTAACCTCCTTTAAATGTTCCCGAATCATTTTAATTTGTTGTTCCATTTCCATAAGGATTTCTGGCCCAATTACCTCTCTGTCCTCTACGTTGTCCCAGCTAACAGGGGGTTTACATTTCCTTCCATATAATGCTTCAAAAGGTGCCATCTTTAAAGAGCGTGGTATGTATTATTATTGTAGGCAAATTCAACCAGTGGAAGGTATTCCTCCCATTTATACTGCTGGTCCATGCAATACATTCTTAACATATCCTCTAAAACTTGATTGACTCTTTCAGTCTGTCCATCCATTTTCGGATGATATGCAAAACTGAAGTTTAATTTAGTTCCCAAGGCCACATTAAGCGTTTGCCAAAATCTTGATGTCATTCTCGGATCTCTTGTCGATATGATCAATTCGGGTATTCCATGCAATCTGAAAATTTCATGTACAAATCTTCTTGCTAACACTGGTGCATCGTCTTTTAAATTACCAGCAATGAAGTGTGCCACTTTGGTTAGTTTGTCGATGAAAACCAAGATGATATCATGTTTATTCCTTGACATAGGTAATCCTTGAACGAAATCCATAGTTATCACTTGCCATTTTATCTTGCTGGAATACTGTGGGGATAAAATAATCCGGCGGGATGCATATGTTCCACCTTAACATGCTGACATTCCAAGTAGTGTGTCACAAATTCCACCACATCCTTTTTCATTCCCTTCCAAAAATATTGCTGCTTGAGATCAACAAGCATTTTTGTAATGCCAGGGTGTCCAGAAAAAGGTGAATTATGAAATTCAGTTAATAATTTCTTTCTTAAATCATTAGCCAAGGGTATATATACCCTGTTTTCAAACCTCAGAATCCCTTCGTTATCAAAATGGAATCCTTTATACTTCACATCCTTTGGATCTGTAGTAAGTGTTGTTTTAACTTGCTGAAAATAAGAGTCAGATTCCATGACATCTTTCACCTCATCTTTAAACTGGGTTCTTAGTGTTATAAGAGTAGAGATGTGCTTCCTACGACTCAGAGCATCTGCTACCCTATTTTCCTTTCCTTTGATGTAGTTTATATCAAAATCATACTGAGATAAAAATTCTAACCATCTTCGTTGTCTTGCATTCAGGTTTGGTTGAGTAAAAATATACTTCAACCCCAGATGGTCGGTTTTTAGCTCAAAGGGCTTACCAAGAAGGTAATGCCTCCACATTTGAAGTGCATGAACAATGGCAATGAGCTCTAGGTCATGTGGAGCATAATTTTGTTCATGTAACTTAATATTTCTACTTTCATAAGCTATGACATGGCCATTTTGTAATAGAATGCCTCCGAGACCCTCTCCAGATGCATCCATTACGACCATAAAATCTCCATTTGGGTCAGGTACAGTCAGAATAGGTGTTGTAGTTAACTGTTCCTTTAAAATTTTAAAGGTAGATTCACATTTGTCAGTCCAGACAAATTTCTTATCTTTCTTTTGTAGTGAAGTGATTGGGGCAGCAATTTTTGAAAAGTCCTTAACAAACTTTCTATAGTACCCTGCCAGGCCCATGAAGCTTCTTACTTCATGCACGTTCTTAGGCACAGGCCACTCAGTTATAGCTGCGATCTTTGAAGGGTCCACAGCTATCCCATTCTTGCTTATAACATGCCCCAAATAATGCACCTCTGCATCATAAAAGGAACATTTAGACAATTTACCATACAACCTTCTCTTCCTCAAAATTTCCAGCACTACCTTTAAATGCTCTTGATGCTCTTCGACATTTTTGGAGTATATAAGAATGTCGTCCAAGAAGACAAGCATGAATTTATCCAAATACTCTTGAAAAATATTGTTCATCAAATTCATGAAGGCGGTAGGTGCATTCGTCAACCCAAAAGGTAACACCGTGAATTCATAATGCCCGTACCTTGTTCTAAAAGTTGTTTTATGAATATCTTCTTCCTTTATTCTTAGCTGGTGATATCCAGATCGAAGATCTATTTTTGAATAGACTGATGCTCCATGCATCTGGTTGAATAGATCATCAATCCTAGGAAGTGGATATCGATTCTTAATGGTTTCCTTATTCAACATTCTGTAATCAATGCACAATCTTAGTGTGCCATCCTTCTTCTTTACAAAAATTACCGGCACTCCCCATGGTGAGACGCTCGGTCTTATCAGCCCTTTTGTCAAAAGTTCTTGTAACTGAGCCTTAAGTTCCACCAACTCAAGGGTGGTCATTCGATATGGTGCCTTAGATATGGGTTCGGTTCCTGGCTTGATCTCTATTGCAAAGTCAAACTCTCGTTTGGGCGGAAGACCTGGTAACTCCTCCAGAAATACATCACTGAAATCTCTTAATAATGGATACTTTTCCATGAAATCATTATCTTCCTCAGCATTTTCTATCATTCTTACGGCATACAAAGTGCAGCCTCTATTTTTAGCCCTTTTTAGTTGCATAGTTGTTAGTTTCCTAACTGCAACCTCACGCTTTACACCTTGAATGACTACTGCTTTCTGCAGGTCATCAAAACAACAAATCTATTTTTCATAACAGTCGACCTTTGCCTTATGTTCCACCAACCAATTAACTCCTATAATTATATCATATGACCCTAAAGGAGTGACATACAGGTCAACTTCTGTGGAGAAACTGGGCAAGTCAAGAATTGCCCCAAAAAGGCACATATCGACTGTATGGACAACATTATTCCCATAATGCACTTGTCCATGTCTTATCCATTCATTCAGCTTTCCTTTTTAATTTCATTGCTAGTTTAGTAGAGATAAAACATTCAGTAGCTCCAGTATCAAAAAGTATGACTACAGGTGTACCGAATAACTTACCCGGAACTTCTATGGGTGTGACTTGCTTTTCAGCTTGTTTGTTAGCCACCGCAGCGTGTATCTGTGCTATTGCTGATCACGATCATCCTTCTTTAGAGGACAGTGACTCACGTAATGGTCCTTTCCACAGTTGAAGCAGCCTCCGATGGGCCCCTTCCTAGGCTCAAATTTACTACCAGCCTTGAAGTTATCACTCTGGCTTCCATAGGACTTTTGTCCATTACCACTAATTTTTGCAAAGCTGCTCCACACACTATTAACAGGTTTGTTCATTACTGATTTCTTATTGTTATCCACAACAATTTTTTTTTTCATACCAAACCTTTTCCAGGGTCCCTTTTTGGGTGCGAGAGATGAAGAAGAGTTGGGAATCTTCTTCCTAATCTCCTCCCTATGAGCAGAAATTGCTCTCAATTTCTGTTCCTGTCTTATTGCCTTTTTGACAACTCCTTCCATAGTGGTTGGACCATGGACATCTACTTCACCACCAATGATGGGATTCAGTCCCATTATGAACTTTCGTATTCTGAACTTCTCGTCAGCTTGGTACTGCGGTACATACTTAAGGAGTTTAGTAAACCCTTCCCAGTATTCTGTCACCGTCAGCCTTCCTTGCGACCAGTTCTGAAATTTAGTCATTTTCTGATCAAAATAGAGTTGAGGCAGCCATCGTTGCCTAAAGTAACCTTTAAATTGATCCCAAGTTATGTCTATTTTGACAATATTCAACTCAACCTTACGGTTGTCCCACCATGATGATGCTTCATGAGAAAGCTGATATGCTCCCCATATCGCTTTGGTCTCCTCGAGAGAAGTTTCTTATTGCAAAGTACTTCTCCATTTCACTAAGCCAATTTTCAGCCCCATCCCCAAGTGTTGTTCCATCAAACTTTGGAGGACTTATTCTCTTTATGTCATTTGTAAGTTCAGCCACTAATCTTGCTCTTTTATTTTCAGGATGATTAGGAGCGTTCACATTACTATTATCAACACCGGATTCCCTCCATTGGTGTTGTCCACAGGAGGTGGCTGATCATTTATATCAGCTTCTTCTTCCTCCTCCTCATTGCCCATTGCTTGTTGTTCCAAAACAGTCAAACGATCTCTCGTATCTAGTAGGGCAGCAAGGATTTCATCTAGCTTTTGAGCAGTAGCTGCTTCTCCACCCGGTAGCGGGTTATTCACAACATTTCCTCTTGTTCTAACCATTTTCTGTTCAATAAGAAAATGTAAACCTTATTAAATTGTGGACTCATTAGGTCCAAGAGCTGCAACCTTTAGCTCTGATACCAAGATGTAACATCCCCATTTTAAGACACTAGAACAAGGGAAATTTTTTTTATTTTTTATATAATGTTCCTATTCTGAATTATGTAATTCAAAACACACGACCAAGTTTTAATAATTGTTCTCTGTCCAATTAATGTAATTCGATCACACAATTACTTTTAAAACCAATGTTCTCTATTCACATATTTACAATATGGAACACACATTCAATGTCATTCAATCATATAACAGATACCATATGCTTGTAATGACTCGAAGAACTACTGATCTCCCATTTATGGCTCAGAGTTTCAACGATCTCTCATTTCATGACTCGGCTACTTACCGATCCTTCATGTTAATCCATGCATTATATACTAAGTATACTTGGTTCTCTACCAATTTCGGTTATCAAGTGTTCCATTTAAGAGGCCTATCTAATATCATTTCATACGATATTCATCTAAATCCTACTTCTAAACTAGGTGATTAGGACAACGCAACCAGCAACTTGCGATACTTTGGCCAAAGATTTTCACATGCTTTGCATGATTATATTCCTAGACATTATACACATCAATGGAATACGTCCTTCACCTCACTTAAATCTATTATCTAGAATGGTCTTTTCGACCTCTGTCGAGTCCTCTCGTCCAAGTTAAACTTTAACCCAAGATAGCAATATGAAAGAGTATAGGGAGACACTCATGGTGACTAAAGGTACGCAGACATACCTTGTCGACCCTAGTTGACTGCGTGTGTCTAGTTACCTTTAATCTTCCTGAGTCACTCCGTATACAAGGTCATATTCCTAACTTGGTCCAAGCTTATGTAAACTTTGATGATTCGATTCGAAGGGCATTGTAACATGTCAGCTGCAACATTGTGTTGTCATGAAGGCCCCACCTTCATGAAGACACCAGATTGCAGCTGGCATGTGCCAATGTCCTACGAGAATCCTCCCATCAAGGGTTACACATCTAGCTAAAAGTGTGATTAGATTCTTATCTTTAATATTTTAAGAATAGGTTTCAGCAACCATGTTGATCCTCTAACCTCACTATGTTTGATTACAGTTGCATAGCTAAGAAAGACTTAAATTGTCTTATAGCTTAATATACATTTACTCCTCCTTACCAAAGGATTACATATTTCCATCTTGGTTCTTTAATTTAAGCTTCAGACTAACAGTCCACTATAACTTAACGTAGTAAGATCAACTTACTAAACTTAACCAAGTTTTATTCGCAACTGAATTTAAATCCAGAATTTCATCTTATTAGACGCCATTTAAATGAGGCCTAATTCCAAATGAATGTATTCATTTATTCACTATAACCTTACTTCAATTAAGGTTTGTTACGAGGAGATATGATTCCTCATACCGAATATCCTCTTGAATCAAACATCTCAAGGATATTAATGAAATCAGAGTACAAGATTCAATTGTCTCTTTTATTTATATTCACTAGCTTATATACCAGTTCTGAATATCGTTCATTTAAGAATTCATATTCACTTAACTCTTTTCAAATGTCAATTTAAAATCCATATTGACCTAAGTATGAATTAATTGTACATTCCAACTTAAAAGTTGTATTCAAGTAAAGAATAGATATTATGTCCTTTTAAAATCTATCAACCATCATTTGAATACATCCACATTCAACGAATAAAATTTATATTCCCAATCTTATTCAAATAGTTCCAAGGTGGTACATCCATTAAAATAACACACCTTTCCTTTGTACTCAATCCTTAAGATTAAAATTTATACAATTTACAAGCCCATACAACCAGACTTCATTCATGCCAAACAACATTAACAACTCATAAAGAAGAAGAATACAACTTTCTCTTTTTCCATTTCCTCGTAGAAGAATAATAAATTCTCAAATACGATCCATCCTTAGCTAATCAGAAGAAGCATTAGAAAACAACATGTCTTCATTTTTACTCATGGAAACCATCTGTAAAATTTACTTGCACGGGTCAGTTCATCGAACTGAGCATATTAAGCACTTGTCATTAAAATGAGGTGCTCTTAATTAACTGTCTCAATAAAAGAACTCTACTTTTATGAAACGTTAATAAATTGAGATGGACATCATCTACGAATTAAGTGCTTGATAAGGATGAACAACTTAACAACCCAATCCCCTAATAACCATCACAATCAGACAAAAATATTTACTAACATTCTCCCAAATAATTACTACCAGAAGTAATTTCCTTTCAATAGTTCCAGATTAAAAACATCTGAAAGAGCTAATACACTTATGTATATAATGTTGATCTAATGCAATTACTATCAATTCCATTCCATTATAATAGTTGAAATTTCAAGAGATGAATTTTAATTAAGAATTCAAATAGAACTACTTCCCTTTCATACTACTCATTTAATTTCAAGCAATCAAATGCAGAAGAGAAAGTAGTCATTCACCATGAAAACACTGGTGTCATTTCTCAAAATTCAACAAACAACATAATACTTCTTTCAAATCCGAAAAGAAGGAAAACAACAATTAAATGCAGATGCTTACGCCTAAGGCAGTAAGAAATTCATTCAATATCAAATATAGAATTTCAACTGGATAAGAGAAGAAAATAATTATTACTTCCAATTACCCATCCAATATTCCCTTTCTTTTCATCACAACTACACTGGATGAATTAAACAAGAAGT
This sequence comes from Taxus wallichiana var. yunnanensis, assembly GCA_018340775.1. Taxonomy (NCBI): domain Eukaryota; kingdom Viridiplantae; phylum Streptophyta; class Pinopsida; order Cupressales; family Taxaceae; genus Taxus; species Taxus wallichiana. The sequence continues at coordinate 169,851,684 of CM031243.1, read as the reverse complement.
GATATCAATCAATGATAACAGCCAAAGTGAGAGAGAAAATAAAGTCAATAATCAAATGAAAGGAAAAAGAATCATATTATCTCTTCTCAATGCCTAGCCGAATATCAACTAGTTAGCACAGACCTGTTCCCATAAGATGATTTCTTCTAACAAATCTATTTCAGTAAATAAAACTTACTAACTACCATTCGGAGAGTTTTCTAGAATTCATTTGCATCTGGTCCGTAAGTATCAATATCAATGGCCCCTCTAAATAAAATCATTTCCTTTAATTTTTCACCCAACGGACATTCTCATCCAGATACAAACAAGTAAGAGTGTACAACAAACAACAATTCATGTTTTCATCGTAATAATAAAAGGATTCATTTTCCAAACACCAAAGTAAGAACCCAGTTTCGATTCAGTTTTAATGCAAGCAGCAAGAAGTTTAGACTGAATTTGCATGGTATATATATATATATATAAATTTGCTAAAAACAATCATTCCTAGCTAGATCTCAAAACAAGTAATAATGAAAACCATCTATATGGTCATAATATCACTGTATTAAATAAAGAACCCATCTTTCCAACCGCAAGAACAAGATTTTACTCTAGTACGGTTCTAATCGAACACCATAAAAAGGTTCAGATATACAGTTCCTTTATTTATATATATACATTTCAATGGATTCAAAGAAAGATAACAATACACTCTACTCACTCATCAAATAACCAAGTTCAGTGTTTAAATAATTTATTTCCCAACAACCATTCACAGCCTTCAACCCACATGGAGATATTGAATCATTTTTAATCAGCAAGGGTAAGACAATGGAATGAATTCGCTGTCCCTGTGAAATCGTATTCTATGCAATGTAAAGCAACTAGGATAATAACTCACACAAACAATTTCATCAAGCATTATCACGATTTTTCCCAAATCATTTACATGCACAGAACTCAGAAAACATTATTCACATCACTGGTACATTCATCAACTCGAACCCATAATGGATAATAGAACCGAATACCCAACACTGTCAAAACAAAACTCATACAACAAGGATAGATTTCATTTCATTTACTCTTTTTGCAAAAAAATACCCAAATCGTATTCATTTCCAACAAACATCTCAACCCAGAGATCACATTAATTTTATCAACATTTTCATTTTACAAAAACACCCAACATAAGAGCAGAGTTCTTTTAATGAAGATGCTTAACAAAGAGCAAAACGGTTTAAAGAGAAGAGCTCAACATGCCTGTAAAATTTCTTGTGGCTTGAAGAAAACCATGTCGCGCCCACAGGAGCTATTCTTCTCCACGGTGACAACAACAAGGCTTTCCCAACAATCTCCTAACTTCCATAGGCTCAAAAATAGCCGTGGTTACTCCAAACAATAGTAATAATGACCAGAATGGTTACAGGTTTGAAAGAACCAAAAAAAAATGCAGAGCAAAACTCAAAACCCGAATGAACACAATAACCACAAAATTTCCTCTATCCCCTTTCCAAGGCGAGCTGGTCACCAAGACCAAGATCAATAAATGCATTGAATGCATTGCTTTTTCCTTAATTTCCACGCCACCACCGACTCAGGTTTGGCGAGTTTCATTTTTAAATTTTTGCATGTAATTTCCTTCTTAGCTACATTGCTAGTTAGATATCTCCAACTTTCCATGTTCTGCCAAACTTGCATTTAAACTACAAGGACATCATTTACTATCCTTTATTAAATTTCTAACCTTCCCTTCTTATCCGCTCATCAACATGTGTCCATAGGTCCCCTCCTTAGGTTAGCAATAGTTTAGGTTGCATTGTCCATAGCTAGGTATTCACCTAGGTCGCAAATCATTAGGATTTGCAACAATTTACATCCCATGTAATTTAAAATCTACGTAGGGTAGTAGTTAGGTTATAGGATAAAACATAGTTATAGGTTTAAACGTAGCCGTAGTATTTTAATTAATGGGTTCTTCTAGTAAGTTTACTAACTTACGTTTATACCCAGCATAATGCAGGACATTTCGTCCTATGCTCAACATATACCTGGCTCACTTGCATCAAGGCTCTTACTGCCTCACGCTTTTTGGCATTGCAATTTGTATGTAGTTCGGAAATTGAACCTTTTCCATTGGCATCAAGGTACTAGAATATTTATACCTGTAACCAGGTTCTGTAACATTTATAATGACCTTCAGTCTGGTTTCAGACTTCATTCCATTTAGAAAGTAAATCGACAAAGCGATCATAAAGAAGACCACAACATACCTTGGATCAATGGAATTGATTCAAGGTGTGTTGTCAACAACAATATGAGTTCATCAAACACAAAGCAGTTTGTTGTTTTGCACTTTGTAAAACACAAGTTATAATGACCTCCATCTCAAGTAAACAAGTTACAGTAAATAAGCGTCCAGATCAATAACACATTCTTTTTAAGATTAAAAGATATATTTTAACATAATTATCCTCATTTCCACAGCAAACATCATGAAAATAGCTTCTCATAGTAGCTTCTAAAAATCAAGATGTTACATGTCCTGCGTAGAGTATTAATCAACATAGTTCTTTTATCACCCTCATTTTTCCACTAAAATTCCATGGTGCACAGAAATACATCAAGATTTCCTTCACCAAAGTGTATTGAGGTACCTAGTTATGAATTAAGCACCCAACAATCACAACTTGATCATGTGAGTTACTTTATTATTGATCTCTCATCTAACCATCTCATATGTTCTATGAGCCCATTGTCATAGGCAACACTAGTTATATCACTCATATAATAAGCATCATCTCACTAAATAACACCTTCCATAGATGCCTCAACTACTTCAAGGTCTCTAATTGTATGTGCATATATCCTATTCAAATAATCTTCACTCAAGTGTTCTACATATGGTGCAGCCTTCCCATCTTATAAAGGAGTAAGTATGCGCTATTCCTTGTTCTCAAAATTTATATAACCTTTATTGAATCATTTATCAATATTATTCATGTAACACCAAGGGTGCCCAAGTAATGCTGGAAAAATATCTACCTCTACAAGTTCCAAGACCTCAAAGTCCCAAAAATTTTTCCCCCTATATAATAATAGTGGCATCCTTCAAGATACTCTAATAGGCATGGCTTTAGTCTTGTTCTCCATATACAAAACATTAAAAGAGGGATATAATGGTGGTCTCCCCATCTAATTCCACACATCCAAAGTGAGTACATTCACTTTTGCACATGTATCAATCAATATGTTACTTAGCAGCCACCCATCAACAACTACATTCAAAGTGATCTCTTTATCATATTCAATATTGTGAGGAGGTAAGTTTGCATGCAATATCTGTCTCTCATGATTAGATCCAATGTTTGCTATCTTCTCTCAACCATTCCCCTAACAAAGGAATGATATTTTCTTGACGCAACATCTTAAAAACCTCCTTCAAGTCATCAACATATTTATGTGGGATTTCAACCTTTTTTTCCTACTCCATCTTCCATGAATGCTCCTTCAAGTATTATATCTCACCTTACAAGTTTCTAATAACCTCCATAGTTTCCTGATAAAATTCCTTCTTATGGACAGGATCTATATATTTTAGATTTATCATCTCTTACTTTGTAACCATAGGATTACGCCGGGATCTCATGACCATGCGCAACCTCGGTGCGTGTAGTCACCAACATAGGAAAAACCTCAAGATCAAGTGTAATCTTAGTAATATACTTTGGTCTTTTACGGTTCACTACACTTTAATAATTCTTGTTACCTTCTCATTATTCTTATAGTTCTTACTCATGTGCTCATATAACTTAGGAAATTATTCAAATTTATGTTACTTCTTGCACCATGAGCATACTACGTTCTGAGGGCATTCATGCTTATAATGATTAGGGGATCCACATGTAAAACATGTTCCTTGTTGGAAATAACCTTGTGCACTTCCACAACCATGACCTTTCTATCCTACATGGTAACATATACATCTACCACCTCCATCAGAGTGCCCTTCATGATGTTTTCCTTCCTACTCCTTTGAATTGTTCACAACACTAGTCTAACACACACTAGTCTCAATAGCTCCATAAATCTAATCAATCAGTCTACAATTATTTGTATCATGAGTGTGGGACTTAAATTTTTATAATAACAAGACACATTCTTATGTATCACGTCTTGGAACGATGAGAATATACTTGAATCATGATCCAAGTGACAAATCTCACAATCCAAAAACATGACATGTAATGATTTACAAGGAACCTATCCTTAGTATTTCCTTTCACCTTGCAATTTGTAGACCATATTCCACTATGCGTCTCATGAGTCGAATTGGTTGATAGTTTCTCCAATTGGATTTCCATAGATGCAATATGTGCTTCCAAGAATGGGCTAACTCCAGTATCTATGCTTCCAACTACCTAAGCATGTAGAGCTACTTCCAAAGCATCACACAGACCTGTAAAAGTCTTATGAGAGAGTGCCCTTTAGAAATATGTAATAAAATTTCTAATAAACCACTTTATTCATGCTGGCTAGGGTGAATATCATAAGAAAAATTTGATAACAAAGTTTTAAAGCATGCATCATACTTCCTTACACTCTCACCATACCTAATTAATCTCATTTAGCACTGATACTTTTCTTTTCAAACTCGGGTATATGGAACTCTACTAAGAAATAATCCCACAATGTGTTGTAATCTACAACATTCTGGTTCGGATCATACTTTTGTATACCAACTATGCATATGCCCTTTTAAAGTAGTAGTAAATGCACTTACCTTATGCTCAGAGATGTGATTCCCTTAACACGCCATAGTATCTCACACATGTGCACATGCTCCATTGCATCCTCAATGCCTCTATACTCTAGAAGGTGAAGAAAAATATTGTGATAAACTTACTGTGGCTAGCGCAGACTATGCCCACCATATCCGTAACCTGTATTACCTCCAACATTCCCTCGACCTCTAGAACCACTAGATCCGATACATCCCAAACCTCTTGATCCTTCTGATCCACCTCTTGAAGTGGAAACAAAACCAGAGGATGAGATACTCGTGTTCTAACCATTTTCCTAAATTGAACTCCCACAGGTCTACAAAGTTGTGCTACTTCCAGACATTTTACCAATGTTCTCCACACCTATGCTTGTCTTGATGACACACCATAAAATATACCACCAAACAAAGAAGATGTCTACGCAGCCATAAATGAATTTGTTTTCTAAATAAATTATGTTTTCAAATTAAAATGAAAGGTACCCATCTCTACTCTATCACTAAATTTAATCTATTTATCAATAAATTTCTCGGGAGAATCTGGAACACCAAGTGTAAGGGAAAGGTCACCAGGTGGGATTAGATGTGCACCTATGGTCCTTATCATCTCTTATTCTAATGCACTTTCATTTGACACTAAGGGGATTAGATTATGTGCTTTCCTAAGTGGGGGACAACATGATGCTTTGGCTTCATGTCTTCCACGTGAGCCTTAAATCCTTCATGAGACATCATCCTCCGTAAATCCACAAACTCCTCAATATCACACTTCTTCGCTAATTCCCTCTCCTACACTTCATTATACTTAAGTCATATTTCCTCTCTTTCCTTTTTTGTTGTAAGGTCCACCATATTTCACCACACTTGCTCCTACCCCCCTGCATGGTGGAGGTTTAGCTAGCCATAGGTCATTCTTCCAAATCCAGAGTTACCAACAAGATCTTAATCACTAAAGGGATGGTGTGGAAATAAAATCTTCTGGTTTGTATAAAAATTGAAACTCAACAACCTCTAGATAGGAATAAGTAGAAACAACGTACTCTAATGTGTAACTATGAGAAAACCCACTATACCAATGATCTATAGTGTGCTTCCAAGTCACATCATCTTCATAAAAATCCTAATAATATTCTTGTGTCCAAATAGCTGATCCATATCTCCAAATTTCTTTGATGCACATGCTACTATCCAATCGCATACACTCTATAGGAAAAAAAAGAATGTCTCATAGAGTTCATAATACATGTGTTCTTTAACCCACGTGTGAGTATTAAAATTGGGTCCAATATTATATCTATGAGGAAAATGGTATTCCAAGTCCATAACAAAAATATTAACACTATCCAAAGTCAATTGATATGTCTTCATCATGCAACATCCTTGGAAACAACTTGAAAAGAGGCCCTAGAAACAAAACAAAATGTAGTATGTTTTTCTTTCTCAAAACCTATACGTGTTGTTCCATTACGTAGATAGATCTGAGCACTTACCCAAAGTGTAAAAAGGTACCATGTCCCTCTTTTAATACTATATTTTTCAATATGTTATCATGGTCATACAAGTATTCCATATCCATAACAAGTAATTAAAGGTAAATCATAACAAAACTAGGTCACAAACATAGTGCATAATAAATCAAACAAGTATCAAGATCATATTTACCATACAATAATTAGTAACAGAGATATCAAAAATCAATATCCATCCACAAAGATCCATTATATTAATTCATGACAAAACATAATAGCTAAATACATCATAGTTATCATCACAAAGTTATGCACACAAAACCATACCAACAACATAACTCTATAACAATCCAATCTATGTGTGTCCATAAATCATGTAAAAGAATACATACATATAGGTAGTGAATAATTTCCCTTCACAACCCATGCACTCTAAAAATAGTTTGTATGCTTAAAATAGCCATGCCCCACTAAGGAATCATGCAAGATTTTCCTATAATAGATTATCTATAATTAACTCTAGATTTAATCATATTATTAGCTTGAATTTTGCATGAATCTTTAGCTTCCTCTTATTCCCAAAATATCTTGGCATATCCTTCAATTCTTCTCATCCTTATCACATGCATGCTATGTAATCAATCCACTCTTATCCCATGTGTGAAGAAGGGATGAGTCTCGAACTCTAATTTTCCTTGGCACACCCTTTATCCACTTGATCTTCTGCGTGTACCTACATGCCTTTTATCCATGCTTATGATACTTAGGTAGTATTTTATCCAAATAAAAACCTCTTCTATTAATATATCACCTTCTTCTTTACTTTATGAACCTACTTCTTCTTCAGGTTATTCATATAGCCATGTCCTACATGCTATGTTCATGGGAGTGGATTCAAGAGAAAGACTCTAAGGTGGAGTAATATTTCTATGTTTTTTTGAAAAATTATTTCTTTGAACATATTTGTATATGGAAGTTTGTGCAAGTTACTTTTTGAGAGAAAGAACATCATTAGCCAATTTTTTCACTAATGAGTTTGTGGCTCTAGAACTTGAACTCTGATATTTTTCCTTACTTGGACCCTTCTTGATTTTTCTAGACATCATTAAATCATCTTATACATCAACTGCAAGTGTTTTCTCCTCATCGAAGGTGATAGGTTGGGTTCTTCTTAACATGAAACCAAATTCAAGAAATTGTGCATTGGTGAAGAACCTTAGTTGATTATCTTCTGTGGGCATGAAAAATTCCAGTATATTGTAGAGCATCTTGTTGAATTTGGCTACAAAATCTCTCATAGGTTCATAGGGATCCTTTTTCAATTGAGACCACTTGGTAAGGAGATCATGGACATCTTCAACTGGTTTAAATATAGCTTCAAATTTAGATTTCATACCTACCCAATTTGTGATTGATATTCTTGGCAAGTGGTAGAACCAATCCATAGCAACATCTTATAGGGATTCCATGAACAAATTAATTGAAACATATTTTTATTATACTCCCAACATCCCAAAAGATGTTATGAATTCTATAATACGATTATCGGGATGACACTTTCAATATCCTTGGAAATTTTGGGAAGTTCTTCCTAGATCCCTTTGTAGGTCATGCAATGGAGGGTTCAAGGCCAATGGGCTGTGTTATATCCCAAGACATAAACACAACCATTATCTTTTCTTCCTTTTCTATTTTTTATTATTATTTCTCCTCTTATGGTTATTTTCATCTTCCTCTTCTTCTCGAAGGAATGATGTTCAATAGTTCAACTGATGGTTCTTCAACATGACCTTTAATAGGAATACTATGATCTAACTCAAGATGATATTCTTGACCATTTCTCTTTTCTAGTTAAGTGATGGTAAGTTTGAAATTATCTAGTTGTTTTTCTCTTTGAATGTTGGATCAATTACACCAAAAAATCAAGAAGACCTTGGTTACCTTATTTCTATTAATTTGTAGGATTGATATACAACTCAAAAAATTTTTCTATGATCTTCTTTGCTGATTAGGAGCTTGTATTTCACGTTGTAGAGATTGTACATGTTATTATTTTGAATCCAAAAATCTTGAGGCTATATGATAATGATTGAAACTTTCCCTATTATTCCTTATATAATTCCTCAAATAAACAGTGAGAGCTTCTTGAATTTCCTGAAAGAAAAGAAGGTTAAACTATAGTTGGAGCTCAAATATATACCTATGCCCTAATCATACAATTCAATATTTGAGAAAACATGGGACCGTATCTAAGTTGTGGGACTCAAACTGAGATTGACCTATACAAAAGGAAAAATTCATCTACTTCTAACACTAAACTACTCCTAGGAATTGAAATGCAACTATTTAATTCTACTCTAAATTTATAAGGAACCAAGGTGAGAAGGATATGCATAAAACATAAAGCTAAACTAGAGAAGGTGATAACACAAAAAATAAGGGGATGAATACTTAAGTAAGAGTTAAAATGGGAGAGAACGATGATGAGGAGGACCAAAAAAGCCACAAATCAAAATCATGTTCGAGTTCCACTTTCACGATGCAAAATAGACATAGATCTCTAAAATGACACATACAACACACCTATAAATGAATGAGAGGAAAGAGAATGTAATAAAATAATAGTTAAGGATGAAACAAGCCACAAAACCAAATATTTTATTGCTTAAAGATCATGCACAAATCATCACACTACAAAAGGATAATGTAAAAATTAAGAAGATATAGCCCAAGGCATGCAACTCTTAGAACACTTGTGCAACATAAAATGATGCCATTATATTCTCAAAGTATCAAACATTAAAATAAGGCATCACTTTAAAATATATAGAAAAACATAAGAAGAAGAAAAGAGAGGGAAATTCAAATTCCCTTCCACCAGCCAACCACCTTCATTTAATTTTTTGAAAATATCTTATTATCTCTACAATTCCAATTCCCCATGTAATTTACCTTGATGAAGAAAACAATGCCCATCTTGTATATTTAATTTTGGTGGTTGAGCTGTTTTGAGTAGACCTTTTGCGTGTTTGGGGAGTTTTCCTTTACTTCGCCCACCTAAATTTATGAAATCCAATTTTTTGCATGGATAAGGTTAAGATTTATTCAAATAATATCAGATTTGCAAAGATCAAATCATCAGATTGAAATTCATGTTCATTTTAGTAATCGGCGTAAAATCACTATTTTCCTTTGATACGTGGCTTTTCTTTTTAGTTCCACACATTGTTGTTCCTCCGTATATTTTTCTCCCATTCCGCGGTTCTACCAACTTCTCTACTTTACTACGTGGTAATGATATGGCGCAATATCATGTTGACCCCATGGACTATGTATTTTTCACCCCAAAGATTTAGTATTTTCTTTTTTCTACAAATTTAGGCCTCCGTGGCTTTACCTTGATCTCCATGGCATGCTTAAACCATTAGCATATTTTCTTCTTTCACCCCTTGGATTTACCTTGATCTTTGCAACATGATTAAACCCTTCCACGGTCCTCATTCGTAGCCCACAAATATTCAGGTTGTTCAATTTTTTTAAGGGTGAAAAAATAATCAACATTTTTGGCAACTCATAAGGGACATATTCTGCTAGATGAGATGATCGGTATCCTAACATCCATTAAGCATGGATTCAACTTAAATTTTATTGAGTTTGATTTAGTTTCTCTAAATTTTATTTTGTGAGGTGAATGCAACTTATCCCTAATTTTGAAATCCTTCCTTTTAGCGAAAATATGGAGAACACGATGGGACTATACATAAGAATATATCCAAGCAACAAAACTATGTGGAGCACTTACGGAAAGAAACCTACACTACCAACAATTCAATGTGATGAAAGCACTTGGAGGAAATGAAATTAAAATCTACTATGGACAAGATGCAAAGAATTATATTAATGGGAAGGTTTGATATGAATCAAATTGATAGGTATTTGAAGCACATTTCCATCAAGATTAGAAAAATTGAATGAGTTAGCCTCCTTGCAAGTGGTTATGATGTATGGTCCACTCCAAAAAACATAAAATTTGGATTTTCTCCCGATTTAGCTAAATCCACGTCCCAATTCAAAATGAGATATCTAACTTTCAATGTATAATCTCTAGCTTTCATGTCAAACCACTATTTGGTTGATGCCTAATGTTGTTCCATCCTGACCATGGCGACATTCCTATTTTCCTTTAATTACACCATTTTTGCCATTATAATTTCCTTTGATCTGTACCTTCAAATTCAAGTTCTTGAGCTAATTGAAATACATGTAACTCAAGTGATAATGGTATTCTTGCTTCTTTACCATTTACCAATTTGTAGGGAGAAGTACCAATTGGTTTCTTTGTTTTTATCATGATTTCACCTTTGTGTCCCCACTTGTCTTTGATTTATGTCCATTGTCCTCTTCATGATTTTGATCATATTTTTGTTAGTAGATTCTACCAACCCATTACCTTTGGGGTAATAATTGGAAGAAGTTTTTAGATAAATCCTAATTCCCAAATACTAACTAGAAATCTTGGATCCTAAAAAGCTCTAGCATTATCAAAATGATGGTCTGAGGGACCCCAAACTTTGTAACAATTTCTTTAAGAAATTCTAGGATGAATGAATCCGTGGCTTCCTCTAATGACATGACTTTAATCCACTTGGTGAAATAGTTTGTGGCTATAAGAATCCATTTATGACCAATGCTCGATGGGGTTTTCATCATACCAATGAAGTCAAGACCCCACTACATAAATGTATGATCCGATTAAATTTGATGAAGTGGCGGGGTTTTCAAAATTTTATTTCCAGTAAAGAGCACACATTTTTGCATTTTTATCCCACCTATGAGCATCCATGAAAAATGTAGGGAAAAAATACCATGCTTTTATGATCTTAAAGGTTATAGCTTTAACATAAATGTCCACCTAAGAAACCATCATGGAACTTAGTCATAACCTTGTCACATTGTTCTCCTTCAATGCACTGAGAATAACTCAAACGATATTCCTTTTTTAAAAGGATGCCATTAACTAACGCATAAGGAATATATCAAAGCCTCAAATGTATTCTCTTTTCTTTGTTCAAACCCATAGGGTATGTAAAATAGATAAGAACTTGGTCATATCCACAATCTAACTACGATCGTTGAATACATTCCTTTCATCTTGCTTCCATTCAAAATCCTTTGGTAAATCATCATTTTAGGGTACTTAATTTGTGAGGATGATTTCTTGAGTTACCCATCCATCTCATTTCTCACCGATCTATGCTCCCGTGATGAAGTCTTTAATGCTTGAATGTGATACTAGAACCTTTACATGGCTAAGAAGAATCATACTCTTGAATTTCTTCAAGGATATCATAATGGAAGACACTTGTTTTTCAATGTGATTATAATTGAGCTCATAATTCTTCAAAGTTTGACTAAAAATCCCACAGGATGCTCCATTCCTTGATCATTGAGTTGTGTTAAAATTGCAGCTATGTTGGATTCTGCCCCATGAGCATATAGAATGAAATCCTTGGTATAATCTGGATTAATCAATGTTGGGGCCTAAAAAATCTCTTGTTTTATATTTTCAAAGCTATCCTTCCTTTTTCCATCCATTTGAATGTTGCATCCTTTTTAGAATGAGATTAATAGGTATTACTAGATCCATAAATTTAGGGATGAAATGCCTAACAAAGTTAATTTTCCCAAGAAATGACTATAGAGATTTCTTGTGAGCTGGCAAGGAAAGAGCCTAATAGCTGAAATTATTTCTAGATCAATAGAAATAACTTATTTTGATACAATATGCCCCAAGATCTTTCCTTTAGGGAATGAAAAGTTTTAATTTTTAGGATTAAAGGATACACCAAACTCCTACATCTTTCAAATAAATTTTCCGGGTAATTCATGTGATCCACGCTCTGCTTGGAGAAAATAGTAATATCATCTAGGTAAACCAAGATGATTTTTTTGATATATCCTTTAAAAAATATACATTACTCTTTGGAAGGTATAACCTTCATTTGATATGCCAAAAGGCCTCTTTTGATAAGAAAACATTCCCATTTAGTGGTGAACACGGTTTTATACTGATCCTCTTCTTTCACTTTGATCTGGTTAAAACCAGAATAACCATCGAGCATGGCTAATGTCTGAAAAAATTTCTCCATGGAGGAAAAATGATAGTTATCCTTAAGAGAGCTTTGTTCAAATCCTTGAAATCTATGTAGAGCCATATTGCACCATTTTTCTTCTATACCCGGTACCATATTTTCCACCCTAGTAGAATACTTGATTGGAAAATTTATTTTGGCCTTAATGAGTTTGGAAAGCTCCTTTCTCATGAGGGGTTCAATCTTTGGGTTGACCGGCCTCTATTTATATCTAATTGGATTGATGTTGGGATCAAAATCAATGAAATGTTGGACTATAATTGAATTGAATTATTTTAAATCTTCATAGTCCCTTGAAAACACATCACTGAACTTATGACACAAGGAAACAAAAGTTTTCTTTTCACTTTCATCACACACCTTCCCAAGTAGAAGTTACTTTCATGGAGAAATTGAAACTTGCTGAAAAATCTTCCTACTTTGCTACCATGCTATTTTACACTCCTTTGATCTCATCATCTGGAATGTAAATCTAATCCAAAGTGACCAATCCCTTCAAAAACTTGTTTGTTCTTAGTTAAATAATCTAATCCCCATATATTTTCTACAAATCATCTTTCATCTTTGATGCACCCTAGAATTTACTAGTAAAAGCCTAGGTGCGCTTTTGCACATCACTCATCCTACATTGAGTGCTCACCCAAAGCACTCAAAGGTACCGCCCCTCTTTAGGGTTGTTATTGTAGGATGCTAGCATGATGGAGACTTAATGCATTCCGATCCAATATTATTATATCATTCTCAGTAGTGCATGTTCAAAACTAGATCTATATAGTAACAGATTTAAATAATAACCATAATGAAATAAGGCATGCGAGAACCAATTATACTCGGGTTTAATACTCTAATTCAGCCAATAGATACCATTATATTAAACATGATAAATACACAGAAGCTCATTACAATAGGTAATACCATAGCTTATGCATGCATAATATGTGACAACATAACTTCTCGATGTAATTATTTCTCACCTTTGTCACACTATATCTACACGATCATTACATATTTATAAGGGTGGGGTCCTACCCTTCACCGCTTTCATAACTCCAAAATAGGTCGCATGCTGAAAATAGCCATGTGCCTTTACAATCACAACCACACATGCAATTGCACTAACAATAGACCTCTTCTAGTTAACTTGCAGTAGAAAATTTATTCTTAGCCCACACCCATACAAAGCACTCAGTAGCCTCTCTTCCAAAAATAGCCGAATGCATGTCACACAAGTCTTTTCCTGGTTTATGTGCTCTACATTCTATCTCAAAAATATCCCACTCATGTGAAAATGGCTAAGTCCCAAATCCACCCTTATCTTCCATACGTGTGTTATCCTTTATCCTTATGTGCCTTTGACTGTTCACCTATTTCACTCGCACAAAAGATTCTGCGTGCCTTCGATAAGTTTTCCACTTTAATCCACTCAACATTACCACACACTAAAATGTATTTCCACCACGATAAATGGATACTCCTCAAATAATAAATAATAAATTAATGGAAAGAATGTAAAAGAATTTCTATACAAATAATAAGTGTTCACTCTGCATCACCTCTGCTTCTTTGGAAGGAAGAATGAGTTTTGTATGTTCTTCCTTTATTTCTACCTCTAATGTCTACCGCTCACTCAAGCCATGACCTCTACCTTTTATGGGATATTCACTACAATAGACTCTAAATCATCTTGTGTAATTTCTCCCTTCTTATTTTGTAATACTAACATAATGTTATCCATTGCAGACCTTCTCCCTTCTAGTAGATCCATCTTTTGTGCACTATGAGTTTTCCCGAGTTCTTCCAACTAGTTCTTATGGGGCTCCTAAGCCAATGTAAGGGCCTCGTGCTTTTGATTTACCACTTCCAATCTCTCCATTTGCCCCAATGTCTCATCCTTCATAGCTTTTAGGACTTAATTATCCCTTACCATTGTCCTTATTCGATGAATGCTTCTAGAGCTACTGACTATTCAATGCTTGATCGAATTTCTTGACTCCTCCTACAAAGTTTGAAGCAACCCCTCGATATGATGAAATATTTCTAATCACTTTGCAGCCTTTTCCCTTTGCCTCCTATTCGAGTCTTTTAGTGCTAGCATCCTAACTAGCCCCTCTTCAAGCACCATACCAACCAAAGTATGTACATAGTGCATAGCCGAAGGGAACTTTTTGGGTACCTTAAGCTCTAAGTGTGATCTTTCTTGGAGGACATGATATACAATCTCCTCTACCATGCCAATAAGAACCCCATTATTTTTCTTCTCCAGGTCCTTTTATTGCTTTAAGCACATGATCTCTACATCCTTAGCCTTGATCTCTTCTCTCAGTTCCTTTATAGTGGCTGATTTCTCTAGGTTCTTCCATGCCACCTCTATAGATACCTTTACTAAGGCATTAATTACCTCCTCATCAAAGATAATAGTGGGTTTTATAGTTATATGTCTGCCCTGAGGTGCCTTCTTCAACCTTCTTGACACCCACGATTCTTCACATATGTTAAATTTTGGCTCATCCATGTGTGTGTGCATATACCAAGATAGTTTCTTTCATGTGCATGTGGTGGCCATGTCCTCAACCATCATCTCCCATCCATATAACTCCTTGGGGCTCACCATGATTTGAAAATGGGCATGGACAATTTTACTTGTGTCCTTAGCATAGCCCAAAGATGGAACAATAAAATCTCTACTTTTCCTTTTACTTCTCGATGTTTCACCATTCTCTTTACTTTATTAAGATGAAATGGATAAGGTAAGGGCATTTTTACGTGCTTATCTTTAGTACACACATTCTAACTTCTCAATCCAATGTTGAATGTGAGAGCTTCCTTTTACTTGTGAGTAACTACCTGAAATAGAAAACAAGACTAGCAAAATAAGAGTTAAATAATATATGACAATGGACTACCTAGTGTGTGCTAGATCTGGGAAGTGTGATATTCCCTAGATGTTTGTAAATCCACCGTTTAAATCAAATTAATGTGGGAAATAAGAAAAATCCTATTGTAGTTGATATGAATTAGGTATCTCATTCAAGCATAATAAGAAAATCTAATACAACATGATAGGTTATAGCCATATCTCGAAGGGTAGGTAGGTGTCGGGTTATTGGGCCCAGTCGGGTCGGGTTTTGGGCTATTTAGGTCACTTGGTAAAAGGTTGATTGGTTCTGTTATTGGAAAAAGGGTATGAAATATAGAGACCGATGTTGGTCAGGTATAACCAATGATGGTTTAGGGAGACTGATGATGGTCATGGGTAATCGGTGTCGGTATAGTCGGGTGACAATAATTCAATAGAAACCTTATTGTAGAGTCTAGGTGAGGTTAGATAGAGCTAAAGAAGGGGATGGTGAGGTCTGTGGGAATGCTTGAGAGCACTCAGAGAGGTGGAAGGGCTAGGATAGGTGATCTGATAAAGGGGTGGGTGAGGTTTTTGAGTTTTTCAGAAAGTAGACTATGGAGGAATGGAAATATTAATGGAATAATGATAACATAAATGATAACAACTCTATGGGAAGAATAAAAATGGAAATGATTAGTGATAAAACACTTACCAATGTTGCATGTCCAATGGTTGGGTGGTGGTGATGATCAGTTGGTGGGATGGAGCTTGGTGCAATTATGATGCCTCCCAAAATGTCACCGTGAGTGCAATCATTCGGATCTTTCCTGGTGCTAGCTATGGATGTTTGGGTGCGTGAAAAGACCTTGGTTCTGCTTGCATGAAGATATCTTCTCATCTCCTTGATATCGAATGTGTCAACCCAAAAATAAGGTTTCTAAGGTGAATAAATGGTAACCAACGATGGTTCTCGGGTTGATCGACGTCATTTCGGGGTGATCGGCGTTGGTTAAGGCAAGATTCCCTAGGTTTACTAAAAATGGTAGAGCTTTTCAATTTCTTGGGCTAGGTTGGCTCATTCCCATGGATCGAACATAAGCTTCCCATCTAATAAGAGGGAATGTGGCTATAGAAATATTAGGTATGTGATTTTAGGGTTAGAATAAATCTAGCTCATTAAAGCAAGTGAGATTGGGTCTTAGTTAATTATGGAAACATGCCAAGAATAGATCTAGGGTGAGGTGTCTATGTGAGGTGGAAATTTAGGTTAGTTAAAATAATTAAGTAATGAATGTTGTGAGGATGGGTATTAATTTAATCAAGTTAATTAAATTAATAGTAATGTGGGGTGGAAGGGGGCATGGTTAGGTGAATATGTTTGAGTTGGTTATTTGACGGTGGACCAAGGGGAGTGTGATCCAATTTTGGTGTCTAAATTTTTCCCCTTTTGTTGTGTAACTTGTATTGGTTAGCGACACCGAAAAAAATAAGATGTGGTTGCCCCATGTGTGGGTGAAGGTGATGTTTCCCCAAGAATGGGTGAAGGTAACCCCCCTCAAACTAGGAATCGATTAGGTGAGAGCGGGAAGTAGTGGGTAGTTTGATAAAATGAGGAGGTGGGAGGTTTGAGAAAATAGGGTGGGTGTGAAGAAGGGGATGGTTGAGGGTATGGTGATTGTAAGAGGTAGGGTGGGTGATTAGGTAGATTATTCAAATGTATGCACACATTGTGAAATGCCATGAGATACAAGGGTTGCTCAACATAACAAATGTAAGTTAGCTAGGGTCATAAAGGTCATCCAAATAAGGGTTGTTGAGATCCGGTATCCAGGGTAAAGGATACGGTCCAAGCACTCAACAAGGTAAGATTAAGGAACATGTAGGTGTGGTTCCAACACATTCAAAAGATCAAAAGGTTAAGGTTTGATTTGGATAAGGGTCATCGCCATAGGAAAGGTAAGGCTATTAGGCTAAGAAAAATAGGTACCATCATCGCAAGAGGCAATGGGTGAAGACATGGGAATATCCACCTAATAAATGGTTAGGTAGGTAGGTATGGGTAGGTTAGGTGGAGGTAACAATAAGAAATGGGGTAAAGGTCAAATCGGGAAAACAGGAAAATGGGCTAGGGTCAAAGGTAGTGATAGTCAAATGTACGCACACGTATAAACAATGGCACGGTACCAGTGAAAATTTTGTAAACTCTACATCGTCTAAGGTTGATAGGTCTATCCAAACAGGGTTGAAGTGATTTTGGTATCCAAGGTATAGGATATGGTGCGGAAACACAACGTAGGTCAGGTGTAGGAACATTTAGGTATGTTCTCGCTATACCAAAGGTTGGGTTAGGATAAACAACATGGCAATAGGCAAGGTAAAGTTAGTAGGAAAAACAACACGGGTAATAGCTCTGTAAGGTATAGCAAGCACAGGGGTTCAAAGGTCATAAATAGTGTTCTAGGTCAAGGCATATAAGTCACGGTATGGGTACGGATGAGGTATAGGTAAAAATGACAGGTCTCTTAATGTAAATTTAGGATGGGTGTAGGTAAGATGGGTGAGGAGGTAGGTGGCAATAAGGGTGGGTAAGGTCAAGAAGGTGGTGGGAAGGGTAAATTTTGGTTAGAAATGGGTAAAAGGTATTGACAGGAGTATGATAAGTAACGATGGGTTAGGTAGGGCATGAATTGACCAACGTCGGTCATGTCGATTTGGGTATAAAAAAGAAAAATATGTATAATATAGAATCATTTATACATTTGACCTGTGGAAGAAATGATAGAGCACTGAACAAGTTAGGCTTTGTTGAGAAAAAATTATGAGAGACGAGACCTGCTAAGGTGGAGAGATTCGGTTGGTTAGAGGAGCCAGGTAGATGGGTCCACGAGATCGGGTAAAGCAAGGTGATTGGTGGAGATATTGGAGGTAGATTGTGGCATGTAGAGGTGGAAGAGGGTTCAGGTGGACCACCGGCGTAGTTCCTAGATGTGCCATAATGCCAATGACACTAGGATGAGGTAGGTTCTCAACCTTTCTTCGTATGGAAATAGAAAAGGGTGATATGGGTATGGGTTTTTGGGTAGGGAAATATAATTAAATTTGTGGGTAAAATTGGTGAAATGAGGGAGGGGAGGTCTAAGGTTGGGTAAATAGGGGTGGGGAGGGGTTTAGGTTAGCTTTGGGTAGGGTAGGATTGGTGATTAGGCTAGTTTGTAAAAGTTTTAGAAAAATGGGGTGGGGGTTGAAAAATTCAGCTCCGTGATAATGACCAGAACCGGTCAAGGGTTGGCCGATGTCGGTTAGAAATTACCATAATTGGTTATGTAGTAGGTAAATGATGTCGTTTATAAGGGACCAATGCTGGTTGGGTTTAGAGGAGAATAGATCAATAGGTAGAAAAGGCTAGGAAAATAAGGGTAAGGGATGGGAGATAGAAGTAAGGGGAGTGATAATGATAGGGTAATATGTTTTATAAGGGTAATGAGTAGGGAATAGGTATAAGGTGCATGAAAATATTGGTTTAGTAAGAGAGAATGATAGAGTGGGTACAATAAGTAATAAGGGTTAGGGAAAAGGTTTATTGGGTATAGTATGTGTTTGGTATGGGACGGTTTTGACAATAGTGGGTTTTGTTGGGTGCGAGGTTAGGGACTAGCTACGGATGCGAGATAGGGTACCACCTCTTCTCATGGAGGTACAAGGGAGTACGATAGTGGATGATTGGTGTCATGTTGTAGAGGTTGGCTGGTTGGGGTTAGATCTTTGTCGACATGTAGTCTTGAAGTCGAGTTTGATGGTCACCCTCATCAACGGATGGAGTCATCGATCAATATGTTCCATCTTCCAATAGGTGAGATCATAGTCACCAGGATGTGTATAGGATCGGAGGATGTGTATAGGATCCCTTGGTTTACCGGATCACTTTGGCATCCGGTGTGATTGCATAACATTGAATCCTTTCTCCAAGTGTGGGACTTGAAAAATGAGAAAGGATTCTCCGAGAGAAGGCTGGTTCCTATTCCTCTGTTCGGATGCACACGAAATATGCGAGGGTTTTCTCAAAACCTAATCTAATCTGCGCGAGAGACAAGGTAAGAAGATGCATAAAATAAATCTAAGCTAATAGAGGTGATGCAGGAATGAAGAACACCTATTTTGCGGTGAACACGAGACCATTTGAATGTGATATAAGATCATGCACGAGATAACAAAACTTGTAGTGAAAGACCGGGAGGATGCAAAAATGAACACGAGAGAGGGTTGAGAATCATCCACGAGACATGCATTACTTGCTCCAAAGATTGATACAATACACTGCTGAGAGAATGCCATGAGGCGAATAGTATTACTGAGTTCAAATGAGAGGTTCGAACTCCACAAATTCACACGATAGGAGAAGAAGGGAGGAGCAAAACAGAAAAATGTTCGACCTTTGAAAAGAAGCTCCTCTTTACAATATATAGAAAGAATGAGAGAGGGAAGAGAGAGAGGAAAGCCAAATCTACCCCAACCACCTCCAGGTTGCATTCCATTCATCTCATTATGGCAGAAGCGGCGGATCCTGGCAAAAGCGGTGGCTGTCTAACAGAAGCGGCGAACTGTCTGCTGCATTAAAGTTGTTTGTTGAAGCATTACTTCTGCTTGTTATTTCGTGCCAGAGGTGTTTCTTGATTTTCTCTCTCCAAACTGAACCAAAATGCAAGATTGACCCCGGAATCGTGTAGAGAATTTTACCAGCTTTCCATTGATATAAAGAACGTGCCAATCCGAGCTCTGGATCGAAAGTTATGGCGATCTGAAGATTTAGGGCACAAAACAGGCCAAACGTTTTTAAATTTTTCCCGCTCTCTGCCACTGGATGACACGTGGCAGGTTCTGATTGGACAGAGCAATCTCTCTCTCCTCCACCTCTCGGCGGGCTTTCCTTTTGAAATTTCCTTGTGGGCCCTAAACTTGGACACGTGGCACTATCCCATTGGTTCGGTGACCCTTGCTCAAACTCGCCCTTTGACTTTTTGACCATTTCCTTTGTGACACGTGTCATGATTTGATTGGTCTCGGCCCTTTGCTCTTTTCGCCCTTCCACGCGTCTTTATGTCCCGGATGTCCCAAACTGTTTGGGACAAAAACCTCCGATCCGCCCGAAATGGGCTTCCTCGTCCCTCATTTGCCGATGACACGTGGCGCAATCTGATTGGCTCTCGGCTTTTTCGGCTATCCGCGTCCCTCGCGTCCCTGCGGCCCAGATGTCCCAGTACGAACTTTCTCTGTTTTGGCCGAACCAGCCGGTTCGCGTCCATTTGTCCCAAATGTCCCAGTGCTTCGTGGGACAAATTCTTCCGGTTCGCCCGATCCGGCCGATTCGCGTACCTCGCGGCCCCGGATGTCCCTTTGCTCGGTTGTTTGTTCTCATTTCGGCCGATCCGGCCGGTTCGCGTACTTCGCGTACTTGTGTCCCGTTTGTCCCGGATGAAGACTTGGGCAAATTTTTCCTTCTTTCGGCCGATTCGGGCATTTCGCGTCCCGCGCGTACCTATGGCCCAGATGTCCCTTTGCTTCACGGGCCGCCTGGAGGCTTTTCGGCCGATCCGCGCCTAGATGTCCCAAATGTCCCGACTGCTCCTAGGACTAGGACTTAGCCATTTTCGTGATTTTCTGTTTGATCTACTTGCACAGGCTACTGCAAAACTCGATGCATGTTATCGAAATTTACCACAGGGGGTGAAATTTTGACAACGATTTGAATGACTTCGGTGGGGTCACTGCTGCTGCTAGGTAGAAGATCAGTGGCCTTTTAGCGATCCATTGGGCATGGAGTTATAAGCAATAACACGAAGCAGGCACGATCTTGCACTTCTTCTCCAGCAACACTCTGAACTATAGAAAACAACCTGAGAGCAGCAAAACCTGTGCCAAAGCACTTAGGGAAATAGAAACCTAACTACCACAGGACAATGTGCATACGCACTTGGAGGAATGAAAATCTAAACTAATATTTACAAGGGCAAACCTTTTCTTTTTTAGTAGCAATGTTTAAGATAGATTCCGTTAACCGGAATCGGAAGTTCCTCTCCATCCAATGCAGACAATTGGAAGGCATTACTATTTTTGCATCCCGTGACCATGTAGGGACCACTCCAGATGGCATCAAACTTGGAATGCCTTCCTGGTTTTGCCCGATCTGCATCCCATTTCAGAACTAGGTCCCCTTCCTGGAAGGTCCTTGCTCTTGCTCTCTTATCAAACCATCTTTTTACTAAGGCCTGATCCTTTTCAATCGTCTGAACTGCATGTTCTCTGATTTCTTCTAATTCCATCAATTCTGCATACCTGACCTCCATTGGTTCGAACTCAGATAACTCAAACTGCTTCATGAGCTCCAAGGCTGGCAATTCTAATGATATAGGCAATACTGCCTCCTTCCCATAGACCAACTTGTAGGGAGAATTACCTGTAGACCTCTTTGGTGTTATCCTGTCAGCCCATAACGCTGATTTTAGCCTTGTATGCCATGTTCTTTGATTTTCATCCAGAGTCCTTCTGATGATTTTTAGCAAATTCTTGTTTGTGGACTCTGCCTGTCCATTACCCTGCGGGTAATAATTTGAAGAGGTGCTCAAATAGATTCCATTCTTGACAGCCCATTCTGTAATTTTTGAACCTATGAATGCTAATGCATTATCTGATATGATGGTGGCGGCGCACACTGCAGAACACAGTTGCTATTTCTTCATAAAAGTCTAGTATGTTAGACTCACTTGCCTCTTTGAGCGCTCTTTTGCTTGGTCCACTTGGTGAAATAGTGCATCCATTTGTAAGAATCCACTTGTGGCCTTGACTCGGGTGGGATTGATGACTCAGTGAAGTCCAATCCCCATTGCATGAATGGATGATCTCTTTGAAATTGGACGAAGGGGCGGTCTTTGCTAACCTTCCTTTCCCTGTGAAGAATGCACATTTCTTGCATTTCTTAACCCATGAGTAGCAATCATTGAATACAGTAGGCCAATAGTAACCAGCTTTCATGATTTTGAGAGCTGTTACTCGTGGGGTGAAATGGCCTCCTGCCTCCCCATCATGGAACTCGTGTAAGATCCTCTCAACCTGACCTGTCCCAATGCATCTTAATAGAACACCGTTGATGTCTTTTTTAAACAAAACACCATCAACAAGCACATATGGACTAGCTTGTAATCTGAAGTACCTTCTTTTTGCTTTGCTCATTTCTGGAGGGCACATGCCCATCTGTAGGAAATGTATCATATTACGAGTCAGCGAGGAGTGGACACATCATCATTTTCCTGTTTTTGATCATCTTGTAATAGCAGGACAACGTCTTCTTCATCTTCTGGGTTGTCTGGTTGTTTGGAAGCAGAGCTGCTCACACAAACCTTTGCCTCTTACCAGCTTGGTGATCTTGATCTCAATGTCATACTCCATGACACGGGTGATCCATCCTGCCCTTTTCTCATTCAAATCCTTGTTGAGGAGGAAGTCCTTAACTTGACATGTGAGACTAGCAAGCTGGACCTTGTTGTTTGAGACTAAATGCTTGAATTTCTTCAAGCTTACGATTCTTCTAAGCACATGCTTTTCAATAAAAAAGAGTACCTCACTTCACGATCATCTAGGCTCTGGCTGAAGAAGGCAATCAGCTGTTCATCATTATCTTTGTTCTGCTGTACCAGAATGGCAAAAATAGTGTCATCACCTCCAAATGCATAGAGGATGAAATCCTTGGAAAAGTCTGGGTTGATGAGAGTGGGTGCTTGGGAGATGGCTTCTTTGATTGCTTCAAAACTCTCCTTGCCTTCTGCCGTCCACTTGAAAGCCATGCTTTTCCTTAACATTTTGGTGATGGGCTTGACAGGGCTGCAAAATGCAGGACAAACCTCAGAACAAAGTTTATCCTTCCCGGGAAACTCGAAGGGCTTTCTTGTGGCTTGGCAATGGTAGTGCTCTTATGGCTTGACCCTCTCTGGATCAATTGCTAATCCTTCCTTGGAGACAATATGGCCAGGAGCTTCCCTTCATGTGCGAAAGATGCACTTCTTAGGATTAAAGACACTCAAACTTTCTACACCTCGAAACACTTGCACGAGGTGAAAGAAATGTGATCTCTGCTTGCATTCTTTGAGAAGACGATAATATCATCTAGGTATATCAGCACTATCTTGTTGATCAAGCCTTTGAATGCCATATCCATAGCTCATTTGGAATGTTGCTCTCGGCGTTCGACAGTCAAATGGCATCTTCTTGTAAGCATATGTGCCCCATTTGGTTGTGAAGGCTTGTCTTGAACTGGTCTTCCTCCTTCACCATAATCTGATTGAAGCTTTGAGTAACCATCAAGTAGTGAAAACCTTTACGAACCAGCTACGACCTGCAATATTTGCTCCATGGAAGGGAGTGGATAATGGTCCTTGAGAGAGGCTCTATTCAAATCTCTGAAGTCAACACACGGCTGATCTCTCCACTCTTCTTCTGTTTGGAACTAAGTTGTGCAAACCCAACTAGAATGCTTGATTGGGAATATGATTCTTGACTCAATCAGCTTGTCCAATTCTTTCCTCATGAGAGGCTCCATGTGTGGATTGGTGGTCTCTTTTTACTGACGGGCTTAGTATTTGGATCCATTCGATGGTATCTTTGAGCTAAGTTGGGATTGAAACCTTTCAGTCTTCATAGCTCAGCAAACACGTCGGGAATTCTTGACATAGGTGTATGAACTCACACCTTTCTTGCTCGGTTGTCATCTTTCCAATTTGCATGGCTTGTTTTCTTCTACCAATGGATACGAATCTTCTCTCTTGACTTTGAATGTTTGCTTTCTCCTTTCTAAACTGATCATTGGGGTTAAAAATGGACTCCAAAGTGATAAGTCCCTTGGGCGAGCTTGTCGGTTCTCAGTTTGTATCACTTGGTCACATTGCTTGTTCCACTTTTCTTGATTCTTAGTGAGAACTCGGCTTCTTCTTCTGAAAAATGGATGATTTGCTGGTCATTCTCAAATACTTGCCAAGCCCGACATCGTTATCCGGCAGCCTTTGAAGGCCTCACAATCACGTGGATGTTTGGCTGTACCTTGTCTTGTTGAATGTTTTCTACAATGTCAAAGAAGCTGCCCCTCTTTGCTGCGAAGCTTTGTCGGCCCGACTTGATTCTCTTTCCTAGGAATGGCTTTAATGCGAAACCCTCAAAATCTTCCATGAGGTCCCACACCTGTTCTTGTAGCACTTTTTGAGTAGATCATTTTTGGCAGCATGTTGTCCCTTGACCTGATTTACAATCAATTCACTGTCCCCAAAAACTTGCAAGTTCTTTATTTTTTCTTGATTGCCCAATGCATCCCTTGCACCAAGGCTTCATATTCAGCAGTGTTATTGGAGCATGCAAATTGAAATCTAAAAGCTGAATAGTACTTTACTCCTTGAGGTGAAACAAGCACGGCTCCACCTCCTGCACCTTGTCTACTCCTTGATCCATCAAAAAACAGCTGCCATACCTCATTGTCATCCTTGTGGTTTGGCTTGGTGATGCTAGGAATAGGTTGACTTTCTTCGTGTATACAATAGACTCCTAGCTCAGATTCTTCTATTCCTTGATAAGGATCAAAAGCATGCACCTTGTTTGCCCATTCATCAAGAGTCAAATCAGGATACTTCCACCTTAGTGTCGGCTTCATCGGTCTTGGGTGATCTTCTTGATCAAATCTTTGAGCAATTGACATTAATCGACTTGGAGTGTAGGGCTCAATATGGAAGTTTGCAATAGGTTCGAGATCTGATTGTGGCCTTAGTTCCATATCTCGTTACGAATAGCATGTGTGACCAATCGGCGGACAAATATCCCCCGATCTTGGCGGTGAAGTCCCTTGACAAACATAGGGCAAAAGAGTGGTGGAAGGTCTATGGTGACACATCTTGTAAAACAACAACATTTGGACATGCGTGCGAGTAAGACTCAAATTTCTAATCACTCCAAGCTGTTGCTATTTGCTGTCCCATCCAACTGCACTACTCCCTTAGATGTTATTTCATCTTGAGCCCTAGCGATCAGCTATCTTGTTTGGGCATGGCTTGAGCTACTTGCCCGAGTCTATCATGCGATTATGCACTAGCTGATTTCCATGATTAATGAAACATAGAAAGGAGGGGTTTCACATCTTACCTTGTTGTCCTCCATGATTTCCCTCGAGTGGGCAGCATTTGTAAGCACTTTGTCTTGTATCTGCTGATTGAAGTTGGCGATCCTTCATGGCGACTTGCGTGAGATCTCTTTGGCACAGGATAGGATAGGGATTCCCACATAGATATATTGACGTTTGTTTTCTTCATCTGATCAATGATACTGAATGGTGATGAAGGATCTCTCTGCTGCCCCTTGGTTTGCACATTTACTCCTTGTATGTGGGCAGCAACAGCTGGCATTTGAGTTGGCCTAGGGGCTGTTCTTGGCTGTCCTTGTGCATTTGAAGCGGGACTTTGCTTGCCAATCATTTGTGGAGCCATGGAAGGTTGTGGATTGGCTGGGGCTAATGGCTTGTTCTTCACCCAAATTTCTCCTTTTTGACCTTGTGTTTGCTGCAACACCTTGAGAAACTGCCTGGTTCATGCCACAAAAATCCTCTGCTTGCCAATTTACCAATGTGGTGTCATTTGGGGCTGATTGTTGTTTGAATGTTTCTTGTTGTTGGCTGTTTTCTTGACTGTTCTCACCCTCCACACCAGTAGTTGTTACCATTAAAGCTTGAGTCAAAGCACCATTGAAGCACATGGATTGATTATGAGGCTCATTACATGGAAAACACCAATCATACTCCTGGGCAATGTTGTTTTGTGCTGGTACTAATGCCCTAGAGGCAGATATGGCATTTGGATTATAGGGCTGGAATGGTCTATTGACAGGAGGCCTTGTTTGATTCATATTTGCAGCTGGATTAGGTGGCCTTTGAGGCTGATATGGCTGCCTATTAGGTTGAGCTTGAGGCTGATATGAAGGTCTAAAACCTTGAGCTTGCTGTCTTTTGAGAGTGACCAGCTCATTGCCTAGATTTTGCAATTGCTTCATGACCTCTTGAAGCTCATTTGGGGCACTTGGAGATGAAGTGGAAGCTTCATTTGAACTCTGATTTCTAGGAGTGGGAATAGGAGCTAAGACAGGTGCTTGACTAGCACTTGGGCTCTCTAAACTTGGATATAATGGCATTGGAGGCCTAGGAGCCAATTTACCAGCTTGGATAAGACAGTTTTCGGCTCTAATGGCAATGCTATAAGCAGCAGGTAAGGTTGTGCCTCCCATAGATTGAATTAACATAGAAATATCAGAATTCAAAGCTTTAAGATAGTATAGAAAAGCACCTTCTTTGTTGGCACATTGTTGCCCTTGGAATCCTATCCCAAGACCTTTGAAATCTGAAGTTGAAATCAGTCAGCTGCTCGTTGGGGGCTCTCTTGATAGTTGTCAATTGTTCTAGTAGAGACAAATTGTCTCCCTTTTCTCCAAACTGCTCATGAAGTGCAATACACAGCTGATTCCAGTTTGTGATAGAGCCAGCTCCAAGGCTCCTAAACCATTGCAATGCTTTCCCCTTGAATGAAGATGCCCGGTGATTTGTGACTACATCCATTTCATTTATCTCATGGATTGCCTGAGAGCGTTAGCAATGTCTTTTACATGATCACCGGGAGTGGTATGATTTTCTCCGGTGAAAAATGGAATGTTCTTGATCTGCTGCAATGGGCTGGATTACGTGCATTGAGGGCGAGTGGGCTGCTGCCGAGTGAAATTGACAAAGGGATTTAGTGGTTGCGCCATTCGATTGGTCGAAGGACTCTTGAATCTTGAATGAAAGGCCGAGCGGTGGAGGAGGAGTTGAGAGAGTTACATTTTGGTGGAGATGGAGACCTTTGAATCCTTCTTCCTCTTTGCCTTCTTCTTGGAGAGATAATTGCGAGTATTCAAACAACACTTCTTCTTCTCCAACTCTTGACCTTGTGATTCTTCTCATAAGCTTTTAGGCTGCTCTTTGAAACCGAGTTGATCTTCCTCTTGGAGTCACGGATATGCGAATAATAGCTCTTTTCAAGCAAGAAAATTGCAGCGAGATGCATATCAACTTTCTTTGCAAAAAAAATGAGACCTCTAGGTCCCACCGTCGTGCCAAAGCTGTTGATGCAAAATCACGGCACCCACGGATGCGAGATCGGGTTTCTAGGTTGATCACTTTGGCATCCGGTGTGATTGCATAACATTGAATCCTTTCTCAGTGTGGGACTTGAAAAATGAGAAAGGATTCTCCGAGAGAAGGCTGGTTCCTATTCCTCTGTTCGGATGCACACGAAATATGCGAGAGGTTTTCTCAAAACCTAATCTAATCTGCGAGAGACAAGGTAAGAAGATGCATAAAATAAATCTAAGCTAATAGAGGTGATGCACGGGAATGAAGAACACCTATTTTGCCGGTGAACACGAGACCATTTGAATGTGATATAAGATCATGCACACAGATAACAAAACTTGTAGTGAAAGACCGGGGAGGATGCAAAATGAACACGAGAGAGGGTTGAGAATCATCCACGAGACATGCATTACTTGCTCCAAAGATTGATACTGATACACTACTGAGAATGCCATGAGGCGAAATAGTATTACAGTTCAAATGAGAGGTTCGAACTCCACAAATTCACTTTGAGGAGAAGAAGGGAGGAGCAAAAGCAGAAAAATGTTCGACCTTTGAAAAGAAGCTCCTCTTTACAATATATAGAAAAAGAATGAGAGAGGAAAGAGAGAGAAAGCCAAATCTACTGAACCACCTCCGGGTTGCATTCCATTCATCTCATTATGGCGAAGCGGCGGATCTGGCAAAGCGGCGGGCTGTCCAACGAAGCGTGGCCCATGCTGCTGCATTAAAGTTGTTTGTTGAAGCATTACTTACCTTGTTATTTGCGAGAGGGTTTCTTGATTTTCTCTCTCCAAACTGAACCAAAATGCAAGATTGACCCCGAATCGTGTAGAGAATTTTACCAAGCTTTCCATTGATATAAAGAACGTGCAATCAGAGCTCTGGATCGAAAGTTATGGCGATCGAAGATTTAGGGCACAAAGCAGGCCAAAACGTTTTTAAATTTTTCCGCGCTCTGCCACTGGATGACACGTGGCAGTTCTGATTGGATTCGAGCAATCTCTCTCTCCTCTGCCTCTCGGTGGGCTTTCCTTTTGAAATTTCCTTGTGGGCCCCTTAAACTTGGACACGTGGCACTATTTCATTGGTTCGGGTCAGTGCTCGAAACCTCACCCTTTGACTTTTGGACTATCTCCCTTGTGACACGTGTCATGATTTGATTGGTCTCGGGGTTTTCGGCTTTTCGCGCCCTTCGCGTCTTTATGTCCCGGATGTCCCAAACTGTTTGGGACAAAAACCTCCGATCCGCCCGAAATGGGCTTCCTCGTCCCTCATTTGCCGATGACACGTGGCGCAATCTGATTGGCTCTCGGCTTTTTCAGCTATCCGCGTCCCTCGCGTCCCTGCGGCCCAGATGTCCCAGTACGAACTTTCTCTGTTTCGGCCGAACCGGTCGGTTCGCGTCCATTTGTCCCAAATGTCCCAGTGCTTCGTGGGACAAATTCTTCCGGTTCGCCCGATCCGGCCGATTCGCGTACCTCTGGCCCAGATGTCCCTTTTGCCTCCAGACTGTTTGTTCTCATTTCGGCCCGATCCGCCGATTCGCCCTTGTGTCCGGTCGGATGTCCAAATTTTTCCTTCTTTTGGCGATTTTCCCGTGTGTTTTGTCCCTTTGGCTTCACGGGCCCTGGATTTCGGCCGATTCCGATGTCCCGTGTCACTTCAGCGTACTTGTGTCCCGTTTGTCCGGATGAAGACTTGGGCAAAATTTTCCTTCTTTTAGGCCGATTCGGGCATTTCGCGTCCATCGAGCGTACTTGATGGCCACAGGGTGTCCCTTTGCTTCACGGGCCGCTGGAGGCTTTTCGGTCGATCCGCGCCTAGATGTCCCAAATGTCCCATTATTGCTCCTAGGACTAGGACTTAGCCATTTTTAAGTGATTTGGACCTCTTTGTTACCGGGGATACACATGATGTAGTCTATTACGGGGAATTTTTAGAGGGTTTTACCTGGACATCATTTGGAGGCCATATGTGGGTTTCCTGTCATATGGGTAGGTGGACAAGGAGCTACAGATCTATAACTTCTCCAATGGATAGAGGGGCGATGTGCAGGAGAACATGAGATGATACTTGTAGATAGGGTTAAACAACAGTTCTAGATACTTCAAGATATACCCCCACCCTTCCCATAGTATAGGAGGGATGACATAGAGGCCTCTGCCTCTACCATAGCCAAAAGTAAAAGTGCCGATAGGGTAGGAGGAGCGGGTAGTAGACCAATGGATTAAAGATGTTGGGGTGACAGATGAATCCCACAGGTGGTGGGCTACACATTTACAAGTTGTATCACCAGGATGGGGCAGCTTTGGTTTAGCCACCATCACGGTGAAAGTTGCCCTATAGGGGTAGGTGACTACCCTGATTACATAGTTGGGGATAGTGCATGGGTCCAGGAGTTGAAAAGTTTAGAGGCACAAGTTGCCACTTTGCGCGGCACGGTGGCCACTCTATCGACCTAGGTAGCGTAGGGATAGGCACCCGCAGTGGAGATGGGGATGGGAAGTGCATTGGTGGACACCCTATAGGTGTAGATTATAGGTTTACAGGGCTAGTTGGCCACTTTGCATAGGTGCAGTTATGGCCCTTGAAGCCCGGTATAGGCAAGGATAGGATAGAGGTCCTTGAGACAGTACGAGGCATAGGCATAGGGTCCCTTTTATAGGTACCCGGTGTGGGACGGGGTCCCGAGAGATAGGGATAGGGGACAAGGCCGATGGCACCACTACAGACAGTGCTAGGCGGGTTAAGGGATGCCTTAGGTGAGGTGAGGTATTTTAAGGATTAGATGATGGCTACGGGGATAGATTTCTTATCCTATGGAGAGTATAGAGCACATCAAGCCTTAAGTGAGAGGACTAGGTCATGTACCCATAGTGTGGAGAGAATAAGGGGCCATCGAGCCCCGAGACAGAGTTAGGGTGAGGCCACCAGTTCATGGAGGCCAGCCTCAGGTGAGGTACTAACAAAGATTAGGTCAGGACCCATGGTGAGCAGTGAGATGTTAGCAGGATGTCGCATAGTAGTGGAGGAGGAGGAGATAGGTGAGATAGATATGGAGGATATCTAACATGGTGATGTCTGATAGCCGTATGTACCTCCTATTTGTATAGTTGTTTATTTTTGATATATACCAACCTACGTGCTGAAGAGAATGAGGATGTAGATGAGAATTTTTGTTATTTTTGATCATATACCACCTATGTGTCCAAAAGATGGTGAGGCTTTACATGAAATTTTTTGTTATTTTTGATCACATACCATCCTATGTGCCAAAGATGGTGAGGCTATATATGAGAGTTTTTGAGTGATTGTGATTATTATTTGAAATCAGTGTACATTGTATGGATACACAGATTGTTATGATGAGATGGATGATTGGTTGATGATGTACTTGTGTTGGCAGAATTTAATTGTTATGTATAGATGGATGGAAATAAGGTGTGTTTATGCATGGTGGAGTTAGGTCATAGGCATGGTGGTGTAGACACTAAAATTAGGTCACACTACCCTTTCGTACATTGACCAATAAGCACCCTTTATTACATTTACCTAGCCATGAGCCCCTTCACCCCACTAATATTAATTTAATTAATTTAATTAAATTAATTCATTATCCTCAATATATTTATTATTTAAATAATATCCACACATCTTTTCTCACTTAGACACCTCACCAAGCTAACTCAACATAAGACATATTGTTAGCAAGTTGCCATTACTAACTAAGACTTACCCAAACCCTAAAAATCAATGCCTACATTCCCTCTAACCACATTCCCGAATTCTCACAAGAAGATTCTAGTCTAATCCACGATATAATGACATGAGATCTAAGGAAATCAGGAGGATCTCCTAGTTTATTAAACCTAGGAAATCCCACCTTGACCAACATTTTCCCCTAACCATCACCGGTTAAGCCGAAACCACCGTCATTACCATTTTAACCCCAAAACAACCTTATTCTCAAGGTTTGAAAACATTGGGAGAAGGTTGATGAGCAACAACACATCTCGAGAGATAACACATCTTCAAAGAGTGAATTCTAGAAAAAATCCCACACGTAAGTAAGGAGATTGAGAAAATTCTCCTTCACATGACCATCCTAGCAAAGACTGATCTAACCAAGAAAACAGGAGTGCACATACGAGACCATGTAGAAGCTTCCCTAAGATTGGTGATAACTTGAAGCCTTGAATCTCTCATCAACACCTCCATCCCTCACCACAGGGCATTCAGGACCGGAATCCAAGTAAGTATAACATCATACTTCCTGGTTTATCTCATTTCATCACCATTTTATCATATATTGTTTACCTAACCACCTATTGACCTCCTCCAACATTTCCACCTCCATATACCCATTAAAACCTCACAAAATCCTACTCCAATCACCTAATACCTCATTCAAACCAACCAAAGTCCTTTGTATAATCACAAAGGAGACAAAACTTGTTACGTGACATTTCCGGATCTCACGATGTAGCACTTGGTTACACCTAACCACCATCGGTCACCCACGAGCGATCTTTGGTCTCTGTATTTTCTCATATACCTAAACAAATACCTACCCACGTAATTTCATCTCACCGTCATTCTGTGATTTTCCCCGAGACCTCTATCAAACCTACGAGAGACCCGAACCAATCATTTGACCTTTGGATTCTATTCTATCTTAGCACTTTGTTAGATTAGATCTATTTCTTATTGTATTTTAAGTGAGATACCTAAATAATTTTAAATAACAATAGGGTTTACTTTTTTACAACATTAAATTTTTAAAAGCAGTGGATTGACCATCCAGGAAGTATCACACTTCCCAGATCTAGCATACACTAGGCAGTTCAATGCCCATATTGTTTAATTCCTTCGGTGGTCTTGCTTTGCATTACAGGTAGTTCCTCCTAGCCAAAAGGAAGCTCTCATGATCAGATGTGGATTTGGAAGTCATACGTGTGCAAAAACCCATCAACCAACATTTGAACAAGTATTCCTCCTACGCTTTGTTACCCTATTTGTTTCATCATCACTTGAAATAATCAATCTAAGAATCAAGTAAAACATTTTGGCACACTTCCGATGGGACCCATCAGGGTTCCTTGCATTCATTCATTCCTAGGAAAAAATTGTGTGTTTTTTCCCTTCGAAAAGTGTACACACTAATTTTATTCTTTGGTAACCCACCTCTTCTTTCTATTTACTCTAAAGGAGACTTTTTCTTTTGGTGTAATTAAAAAGAACCATTTCTTCATGTTTTTGCATTGTAGTGAAAGAGAATCCATCTTCCTCTTCATCTTATTGTGTCATTCAATTTCACATTTAAGATTTGGATTTAAAAATAAGTGCATTCCATTATGATTTATTGCATTAGCTCACGTTGATTGAGGGTAACCTATATGCTTTGAGTCACGCCCAACTAATGGTTGACAAAAAATCATAGAAAAACACTTATGTCCTTTTCTCTTTCTCTAGTCTTACCAAATGTCACAAAAATCAAAATACATACATTCTTAAACAATATCCTACTTGGAAGAAACTGTAGGTGATCACATGATCATGACATAGTGGGCACCTAGCTCGTTACTCTGTCGAGTCATACTTCAGAGCGAAGCTCGCCCCACCATAACATACCTGAAACCTCACCTTTTAGATCTCCTTATTTGTAGGAAGCCATCCTCACCAAAAAATCTATTTCACAATTCATGTGTTAGTCCCTAAATAGCATAAGCTAAACAAACATAATAGAAAAGGCACTCCTAGGATCACATTTTCTTAGTGTTTCTGCTTGGCTTGCATTTTGAGGTGAGAGATCACATTCATCACTTTTTTTGTTCATCCTTACATGCTCCTCATCACAACTGGTGTATTCCGGCTTCACCTGAGTGTTCTTGGGCCATATCATCATCATTCTCAGAATTCTAGGTCTGATTCTACATCAGATTTTAATTCACAACCACTTTCTTTCATCATTGTTTCAATTTCACGATAACCACATTATTGGTTACCTCGACCGCCATCGATTATACCCAACCAACGCGTCGGTTCGAGTCCTTTTGCTAACCTACTCAAAAGGACATTTTACTTCATTTTCTTCAAATTTTCACAGTCCTGTCACTATCATTATTCCCATTGATGTTTTAAACATCTTTAGATTTGGCATACCTATCATATTTTACCTTCTACCTTGTTGTTCACTCACTTTGTCCATTTTCTACATAACCGGAAGTGGTTACCCAACCGGCATCGGTTTGCCCTAACAGGCATCGGTTAGCCTGTTTCACATTCCACCCACCATTTGGTGCTTAATCCACTTTTTGTCACCAGATTCACCTGTTCTGTTGTTCTCTGTGTAATTTTAGAGAAGAAACCCTACCCGATCAATATTGGTTCACATGGTGCTGACCCAAAGACAAACAAGCGAACTCATATTTCGTGCTAGTTGTCAACCACTCCCACCTAGTCCTTCACCACCTTCAATTTTATCACTAGCCATGGATCCCATTTAGCCTATTACTATCACTACTGGAGATGAGGAGTTTGCATGACTCCTTGACCAGAACCCTGCCACCTTGTAGTTTTACCTTTCCCACTCATCCACTTGAGATGCCTTGGGTTAGTTGATATATGACATGCCCATATCTATCCCCCCGACTCTCGTACCCACTCCCGCATCGGCCCCATCTAGCTCCATGCTACCCACATCCACCTTACCCCCAGTCGTTTCATAGTTAGGTCCTATACCCACTATGACTTCCATGTCTCTACCTTTGTGGCACCCGTTACATCCACCGTACCCTCGAAAACTACCCCAAACACAACCTCATCCACCCCTAATGTCTCACACATACCTATAGCTACATTACCACCTCTAGTGTTGGTGACCCCTACCCCATTTCAGAACGTGGTTCTTTCCATTCCACAATCATTAGCCCTTATTTCCACTAGGGTTACCACGACCCTTCCACCCCCATATACATACTATCAACAACCTCTCGTTTCATCCATTATTCACTCAGGAACGTACCCCCTATTTCACTACCTTCTTCTCCACCACACTACATGGAATCCCCATACACTGGAGTGCCACCCTTGTTCTATGGCCAAAACCAACCTCCTCATGCTATAGGAGGCATCCAATCATCACCCCACTAATGACCTAATTAAATTGATGTGGGGCAAGATGTAGACATTGGAGGCATCGGTTTCCAGCTCTTACTGACACTCTCACCTACGATGAGATTTTGAACAAGCCTATTTACCCATCCATTCTTATCCATTCATACCCCATGCATTTGGAAATTCCTAAATTCAATTGTTTCAATAACCCATGTAGCCATTTGCGGTCATTCAAACATGGGTGTTATTTGATCACTCATGATGATGCCTTGCTTTTGAGAACCTTTCACATGTCCCTCACTAGACTGCGTTAGATTGGTATAGTGGGTTACCTAAACACTCTATATTCTCATTCAATCAGGTAGCCCAAGCCTTCTTGGATCATTTCTATATCAATATTGTTAAGAAAGTTACCTACCCATGACCGATCTATATTCTACCACGTCATTGTATGAGGACATACGAATCTATTCTTCCCATCCTTTTTAATAAGAATTTGGCATTGAATTTGAATGCTACATCTTCACACAATTATTCAAAAGTTACATCTATCAAACAATCAACTTACCTTCCAAGTGCCACAAACTTATCAAAGCCGAGAACCTATTGATATCTTCACATAGGTTGCATTAGACATATTTCAACATCACTTTCAAAAATATTGTCCTTGTAGAAAGTAAGACCTTGAACATTCGATGACTACAATTCCTACCCAACTAAACCTATTACCACTTTAGGGTCACCCCGAACACCACCTTACTCATCCACCTATTAAACTAGATTTATCTACATCCTCCAACGTCAATACCACACCTACTCCAAAACCCAAACCAAAGAACAAAACCCATCGACCTCATACCACACATGTGCTTGTCCCATCTATTTTAAAACCTTAGCTACCTAACATTGTCAAGAAACCTCCACCCATCCATAAACCAATAACACAAAAACCCATTCCTTCCTCCATACAAACTCTCACCTACACTTTGGGGTCACCAGAACACCAGCCACACAACATGGCTTACACTCCACCTGCACTGTAGTCTCTTTACCACCAATATTTGTAATAACCCTCAACCATTGCTTCACTACCCACTACACTTCAGGTCATTGTCCCTCACACCCCAAGTATGACCCACATCATCTACCTTCACACAAGACCCACGTTATCCCCATGGGTAACTCGCCCTCTTCCTCCATCTAATTTTCCTTCTAGACCTCATACACCCACATCACCTTTACCCAAAAAGGTGCAACCCAAAATAAAACCCCACTACCCCACAATAAGGTAGTCAAAATAACTACACCCCTCTCTACTACCCATTTATTATACCCCTACCCAAGAAAACACGACCGATACCTAAAATCACACTTTGGAACCTCGAACCCATAGCTTAACCCATTCCTACTCTTCCAAAAATAGTTCCTTGATAATCAACCACACCGTACCCAAACCCACATTCACTTCCCATTGTGATCCACTAGCAGGGTCCTATGCCAAAATTTTAACCAACCTCCTCGATACTTTTGTTATCACATTACCACCACTCCGACCTTATGACCCCCTCAAACCCAAGCCAAAAGGATTTTATGATGCTAAAATTTGTGCATACCATCATGTGCCGGGAGCGATGTGGAGAACTACAAGGCCTTGAAAACCATCCTTATCCAATTGTGTCCACACAAACCAACTTCGATGATGATGACCTTCTTGATGAGGATCCTACTTCACCAACACCCATTCCCATAGTGCCCACTCAACAACCACAACCTCCAACCTACACATGCACGGAAGGGGGCAAAGGAAAGGCACGTGACCCACCAGCCAATCGTATACCCAACATACCATCTACACCCATACCTAAAATAACCATCCGTGGCCCCACGTACCCCATTTCTAATGGTGTCACACATCAAACCATGCTCAAACAATTACACCAATCTCCCCTCAAAATGTCCTTATATGACCTCATCTAAACCTCGAATCCTATCATTAAGCCCTCATGGAGGTTATTTAATATATTGAGGTTTTACCCAATGACCCTACACCCGTAGTGTCCATTATCACACCCCATTATGTAGCCTCTCTCACCAAATCACTACCTTCATCTTCACCCCACCTTGTTCACCAAGTGGCCTCCCTTATCTTCTCAGAGGAAGAGATCGTGCCACACCAAAACGATGACCCAGGCCCAACCCTCTTCATCTCCATTCAGATTGATGACATACAGGTACACCATGTGATGATTGATGGAGGCGCTATCATTAACATCATTTCATCCCATGCATTTTCTAAAATGTACATACACATCGACAATTTCATGCATAAACATCTGGTCATGTTGCATTCATTCAACGATGCTATCACCTCCACACGAGGAATTTTCATCCTCCATGTTTGCATGGGTCCCCAGGACAATTCCAAAATTGTTTTCCATTTTGGAGGGGGAATTCCAATATAACTTATTACTTGGTAGACCCCGATCCGTGTCATGGGTTACGTTCCTTCCACTTTGCATTTTTGTGTAAAGTTTAAACATGAAGGATACACTTATACCATTCTAGTTGACCCATCACCTTTCAAAACATGCAATCTACTTTACCAACCCAATGATGTGCTCATACCTATCAAGCCATCTACCTCTGCAACCACTACCACTTCACCTACACCTCCACCTACTAAGTATAGCCATTGATTCTACTACACACACCTCCTCCATTCCTACCACTTTGCCATAACCTCCATGGCTGACCCGTTAGCTTCCCAACCATTAACTCCACCTTTGTATTGAACTCCGACACATCATCCATTCTAGCTACCTACTTACCAACCATTGATCCCTTAGAAGGTGTTTTGCAACACCTCACTCTTGGGAGTCTTGCTGTTGGTATCCAGTTTAATCTCCTTCACAACTTGAACAACATCATGAATCTACACAAGACACTCAAGGATAGATAGATGTTTTGTATGTCATTTATAGTTAGGGATCACACCTATCTGCTTGTTTGCATTCAAGAATTGAGGGAGTGGATAGCACACTCCATGAGGGGTTTTGATCTAACCCTCACTATTTTAAGTTGTGCCTATCAACCAAGGTAAGATAACCTATGTTGCAAGCACCTATGTGGTAAGGAGATGAAGATATCCTTGTGTTTTACATATGGTGTGGAGGGAGTTTTGTGAAATCATGATCAAATATCCATTATCCAAACTCAAAGGAGCTACATCTACTAAATGATGGAAATGTTCTCAAAACAAAGCTAGAGCTGCTAAAGACATGATAAAACCATGATCAAACTTGTGCATTTTTGTGAAAGGATTGAATTATTTTGTGGACACATAATGTAGATACAGGGGTATTGTAGGTAGGATGAGTTAGTTTTAAATGAAATTTTGATGAGAGACCTTGGAAAAAGAGTAGCTAGAAATCATCACCTTCTTTGGGAAACCTTGTAAAAGAATTACAACACCTAAACAATAGAAATGTTTCAATAAATTTGAAGTGCTCTTTCAACCAAGATGTGTGCACAATGGATACCCAAATCTACACTATTCCATACAAAATTTGATAGCCTACCACAAAGGCTTGAAGCAAAATATCAATAAAGCATTCAGAACCCCTTGTTAGATCATGTCCTAAGGTACACCCAAAGGTTTGTAAATACCCTCAATTTACAAGGAAGGTAAGATGGATTTAAATCTGTTTATCTCCACTCAAATGAATGCTCTTCTGAATGGAAGATTGCAGATGCCTTCAAACCCTCTACAAGAAATGAGACCATGTATGACCAATAAAGATCCCAAACACAAGATTGCAACATGAGCATGAAACACAAATTGAAAAATACTGAAATACAAGTGCATGCAAGCTTTTCCAAGAGATAAAACCAGTTAATCCAAGAATTTGATCAAATATATCAGCAAGGGAATGTTATTTAAACAATCTCAAAGCTTTTTGATGGCTTTACAGCTGAAACCAACTCAACATGATGAACATTTGATGCAAATAGAAATTAAAATGGCTCTCGGACAATTTCTCCAAAAGAAAATGGACTTCTTTAAGTTTTCCTGTGAAAATTCTTCTCTCTTTTCTCCAAAATTCTCCACCAACCCCCGAAATTTTTCCAAAAACTACATCATATACCCTCTACCAACTTGGATCCTTACATCCCAAGCAAAGAATATGCCAAAGGGATCAAATTTGTTACAAAACCCTATCCATTTGATGAAAAATGATATAAAACTATGAAACAGCCCGCCAAATGCCAAAGATGCAAAATATTTTAAAATATTACATGAACTCAGATCATTATCAATCCTAGGGTCATGTTTTTGGCATTCCACCATGCCAACATGCATTTACAATCATTTTTCACATTTCTCCCTTACCATTTTTAACTCTGCAACTTTTCATTTTTACATTTCATGTGTTTTTCATGGGCTGAGAAACATATCTCAAAAACACTATAGGGCACAAAATTAGCTCAAACAAATGATTCCATTGTGTTCAAAAGGCTAAAGGGATGTAGATTCATATAAAATTTCATGTGTTTTGGTGCAAAAATGACAATTCCACACTTCTTGGAGCTCCAATGGCGCCCAAAAAATGAAAATGCACAGCTATCGTTGATTAAAATCAACTTTAAATGCTATCCCTCCACGTGGCAGATCCAAATCCTCTTCAAAAGCACCCAAATTACCTTTTTGCCTTTACTCAAGGTGGGACATGTGTCTAAACATGATTGGGGCGGGCCCCCAATCCTTAAAAAGCATTTTAAACCCCTTTTGAATTTTGGAAATTTTTTGAAAATTTTCCCGTGGGCCCCTGGATGCACCACGTGTCCTCCTGTGGGCCTTTACCAAAACCGCTGGGCCGATTTGATGCATTTTGCCACTTTTTCACAAAAAGGAAAATTTTCTCAAAATTCCCATGAGACCGAACACTCGTTGTTTCTCTGCCACGTGTCGATATCCCATTGGAGGCGGAGCCGACTCATCACATTTGCCTTCATTCCTCTGCAAGCATCAAAACTCCATGCGGGCCTACATCTCTCTTTTGACATTTGAAAAATGCCATGTGTCATTGTCCTATTAGATGCGGAGTTGAAACTCCAAATTTTTCCGCGGGTTTATTTTTCTCTTTGAGATTTTTCACTAAAATTTGGAAAATTTTCCATCTTTCCTCCATGCTCCAAATTTCCATCAAAATTTGGACACGTGTCCATTGTTCATTGGTGCGGGCCATCAGGTCCAACTTTGTCTTTGAGGTTTTGAGCCAAAAATTTTGAAAAAATTTCAACTCTTCGCTCCCCTGCTTGACATCCCCATGCCACGTGTTGCCCTTCCATTGGGTGCGGGTCTCCAGGGCCAAATTGTAACCTTAAAATTTTGAAGTTAAAAGACTTCAAAATTTCCATAAATCCGCCCATCCATGCCACCTTTCTTAGACACGTGTCCACCTCGTATTGGATGCGGACCCCGAGAAATTTTTTTCCTTTTGCATTTTGAAACCAAAAATTTTCAAATTCTTCTAAGTTCCCTCTATTCTGGTCGATCTCCCTAGACACGTGTCACCTTTCCAATGGTTGTGGGCTCACGGGCCAAATTTTTCCCCTGACACCCCGAGCCAAAAAACACCAAAATTTTCCAAGTCCTTGACCATCCGCCTGGCCCTCCTGGACATGTGTCATCATGCCATTCACTGTGGGCCTTCGAGAAAAATTTAATTTTGAGAAAATTTTCCAAAATGGAGGAAAAATTTCCTAAGTTACCTCCGCCACTCGATGCTCCATCTGTCCAATCAAATCATGCCACGTAGGCATAGTAGGAAAATGCGGGGCCGCGGAGAAAATTTTCCTTTGCCAAAATTTGAAAATTTGACAAGTTATAACATTTTTCCGCACATCCTCGCCCATTAAAAACCTGCCACATCAAGCATAGAGTTTAAAATGATAAATTTGATGGCCCGAGAGCACGTCAAAAATGTGAAAAATTCAGGGAATGCCCTAGAAACCAAATTTTTTGATAGGGAAGGTAGAATTCTTCATTTTAAACAAACTGAATCATCTCTTGACATCATTTGTGACCTTGGGATTGGGGAAACACTTACACAAATTCATGATTTGATCAATTTCGAGCTCTATCATGATTTGGCAAAGGAGAAAATGGTACAGCCCATGAAAATGAATAAATTAGGGCACGAATGGGGGAGGAACTTGGATTTTACTACAATTAGGGTAGAATAACAACAATAAGGGTATTTGAAAGCATCCAACTAAAAAAATGAGTTACAGATCTTCAGCTCGAGCCACAAGGATGTTTTGGAGTAAAAATGGAACATGGAGAATTAGAGTAAAGTGTGCAAACCCATAAATTGCACCAACACTTTGCCTATATAGTGTCAACACATTCCTTACTCCATAAGATTATGGAAGCCTTCACCAAAACCCTCGCTATGAACACCATATAGGATAATGCCTCCTTTATGGTCCTCCTCATCTTCATACTAGTCTCATCTATGGGGGACTTGATGTTACCACTTACACACCTAAACCACCATCACAAACCCAACCATTTTTGTTGACTTCCAATCACTTACCAATCATCGTTTTCCCACACCTTCCTACACCATTGTGCATGTAAGGGTTTTGGTTTTGGATTTTACGAGTAAGGCCACCATATTGTTATTCCATGTACCACCCACAAACATAATGATCGTAGTGGTATCATCTTCCCCAAACCTCCTACCAAACAAGCCCGCATTGAACTCATTGAGGACCCTAGCCCTTCACCACCTTCACCCACTCCACCTTCATCACCACCCTCACCGGCCAGAGTCAATGGATCTGAAATCTATCCCTCTTAAAAAAAATTTCATAAACACCATTTCGTTGGGGCCTTTGACTTATCAACGTGAAGGTGAGACCCCTTCCACTCTTCCATTCCTGTATCCTAAAATGATCGAAGATGACACACCTATAATTAACATCGTTCAATGTCGGGATGATGAATCCATACTCACCTACCTTCTTTGGAGAAGACTCATATATTTGTTGGTCATGACCCTTTGAGATGAAAACCATGTTGAATGAATCGACTATCAAGATCAACATTCATACTAAGGATGACCCCATGCATCCTAAAGATCGAAAATCTTTAGATACTACTCTTTTGAATAAGAACCCATCACTTCTTTTCTCTAAGATCATAACCACACTTTCACTTGGTCTTACACGGACATTCCCAATATCTATCCCACCATAGTAGTCCACAATATCGCAACATGAGTTCTCGATGCTAAACCTATCAAACAAAACCTAAGGAAAATGCACCCTCGCATTGCTCTTCTCATCAAAGAATAACTTCAACACCTTCTTTATGTATCCTTCATGTTACCCATTGATTATCCTCATTAGATTTCTAACATTGTCCTTGTTACTAAAGCAACAGGGGGACTCCGCATTTGCATAGACTTCCATGACCTCAACCTAGCCTACTCAAAATATGACTTTCCCTTTCCTGGTATTGATCAACTAGTTGACCTCACCATTGGTCTTGTGATGCTATCACTCATGGATGGCTTCTCAGGTTATAACCAAATTTTTCTTGCCCCAGAAGATCAACACAAGACCACATTCAGCACCCCTTAGGGGACCTTTTGCTATCGAGTCATGCCCTTTGGCCTTAAAAATGATGGTGCCACGTATCAGCATGCTATGAATTATATCTTCCATGATATCATGCATCACATATTTGAAGATTATGTGGATGATCTCTTGGCTAAATATAAATGTCACCTCGAGCACCTTGCCACCCTCAAAACCATCTTTGACTACCTCATTAAATATTGCATCTCGCCTTGACCTAAGAAGTGCATCTTCGCGAGTTCTCTAAGGAAAGCTCTGGGATTTATTATTTCCCTCTATGGTAGAGAAGTTGAGCCTACTAAAGTCAAGGGCCATCCTCAAAATGCCTCTACCTATTAACCTTCACTAACTCTGTAGCCTGTAAGGTAAACTACGATCCATTCATTGTTTCATTTCACAATTATCTGATCGGTGCCAACCATTTCATCATCTTCTCAAGAAGGATGTCTTCTTTAAATGGGATGATGACTATCACAAATATTTTGAGGCCCTAAAACAATACCTTCTAAAACCACTGTACTCATTCCCCTAAATACGATCAACGCGTTTTTACCTATACATATCCACTACTGATCATTCCTTGGGAGCCATGCTCGCTCATCGCGATGAACAACACAGGGAGAAGGAGGTTTATTACATAAGCCATACTCTTT
This sequence comes from Taxus wallichiana var. yunnanensis, assembly GCA_018340775.1. NCBI lineage: Eukaryota > Viridiplantae > Streptophyta > Pinopsida > Cupressales > Taxaceae > Taxus > Taxus wallichiana. The sequence continues at coordinate 169,808,856 of CM031243.1, read as the reverse complement.
TGGAATATGAAACCCAATACAACCATCTAGAAAAACTTTTCTTAACCTTAGTTTTCATTGCCACCAAACTCCACCATTACCTACTAAACCACAAAACCTATGTTGTGACCAACATCGATCCCTTACACTTCATGTATGCCAAACCTTATCAAAATCAGTGTGCTATATGATGACTTTTGATTTTAGCTGATCTTGACCTCAAATTCATTCATCAAAATTCCATCAAGGGCCAAGCTATGTCTGACCAATTTTCCAACGCACCTATTTCCGGGGATCAACCCTCTAATTTTGACTTTCTAGATGATTCAATTGCTACCCTTTCCCTGGATGAACCCCATACCAAATGACACTTTTCTTCAATGGTTCCAAGTGTCACCGTGGGGGTGGGGTTGGTATTATCCTCATTCCTCTTAATGGAGAACCCATAACTTTGTCTTTTAAACTAGACTTTGAATGCACCAACAATATTTCCAAATACGAAGCACTCATACTAGGTCTCTAAGCCGCCTACACACCTAGATGTCAAATCAATCAACATCTTTGGTGAATCAAAATTGGTTGTAAACCAAGTCAATGGTATGTACCATGTCATAACGAGATACTTAAAAAGTATAAACAACATGTCGACATACTCTTGACCACCTTTGATCATCACGCCCTTCAAACCATCCCACGTTCAACCAACAAATTTACGAGATACCATGGCCTACTTAGCTTTCCAAATACCCGCTTCCCCGCCAAGTCCAAAATCTTTGTCATCGTACAACACCTCCATTCACCTTCTTATTTACCTCACGATGTTTACTTGATCGAGCCAACACCCCGACTCGAGTGACCTTTGGTATAAACAATACTCACTACCTTTCTCTCTCCATCTTACCTCCTAATCTCACCCGTAACGGTGCAATATGCCTTCCTTAAAAAGGTCTCTCATTTTGTCATTCTAGGGGGACTCCTCTATAAGCGTGGTTTTGATGGTATTCTCTTACGATGCCTCACAAGTTCTGAAATTCCTTATACCATTAAGGAGGTTCATGATGGAATATGTGGAGGTCACTTTAGTGGCCTTGTTGTTGCTAAGCGTATTATTTTCCTAAGCTATTACTAGATGACCTTAACCATAATTTTTGCAAATATTTCAAATGTTGTGTAAAATGCCAACAACATTCCAACCTTCATCATACACCTAGTCATGCCTTATAGGTCACTCGTGACCTTTGGCCCTTCTCTCAATGGGGTTTGGATCTTGTCGGAGAAATCAATCCCCATTCTTCCCAATGCCATCAATGGATCATAACTACTACCAAATACTACACAAAAATGGGTAGAAGCCATACCACTCATCTCCACGAAAGATGAGAAAATATGTGAGTTCATTAACCATCACATCATTTTTCACTTTGGTGTTCCTCATCACCTCATCACTAACAATGGAAAACAATTCAAAAACAAAACATTGTAAAAACTTTGCGATGCCTTCGGCATTCATCTTAGTTTCTCATCACCTTATTACCCACAAACCAATGGCCAAGCCGAATCCACTAACAAAACCCTCAACAAAATTCTCATGAAAGTGGTTGACGATATTGGGAAGGATTTGTATATGCACATTCCTTTTGCCTTATGGGCATACCACAATAGTATTTGCACTTCCACTATGGCCACACCATTTTCTCTAGTTTATGGTACGAGGTTGTTCTTCCTCTTGAAGTCCAAATCCCCTCATTCTACACTCCTCTCCATGACATGCTCACCGATGATGATTTTCATCAAGACCGCTTAAACAGCTGGAGTTGTTATATGAACGTCATCTTAATGCTCTGGATCACCTTCAAGTTCACCAAAAAGCGTATCAAATGTTCTTATGACAAACGTGTTCATGAATGAACCTTCCATTTGGTGACCTTGTTCGAAAGAAAATCAACATGTAAAAAAAGTAGAAAAAAGTAAACGGGAAAATTTGCTCCTAATTGGCTTGGACCATACATCATAACTCATACCTATGGATCAGGTGCCTATCGTGTATCTTCACTTTATGGTAAACCCGAACCTAAGACCCTTAACGCATTACATCTTCAACCATTCTATTGTTGACTCGTCATCCTACCTCACCCTTTGTCTCTTTGAGGCTCATCCCTTGAGCACTATCCACTCCATACACCTCCTTAACAATTAAACAAGAATCATGTGAGTACCTATCACTTGTTATCTCCTCTTGAATATGTGTACCACGGTGCTGCACATAGCATGATTCCAATGGATACTTTTCATCTACCTTTAGATGAGATCCCATAGTCATTCCACCTTGCCTTTTAAAGAAGATTCCTATCCTCCACCTTGGTCTTGTCCATGATTTCAAAGACCTCACATGGGACCAAACTCCTTGAGTCAAAATTCTAATAAAAATATGACTCCTTCAAAAGGACATATTCCTCTCTACAAAACTTCTGCTATAAATAGACTACTCCCTCAAAGGACAAATATGTGAAGCTTTCAAAAAATGAGAGAAATTGAATCTTCCCGCATCGATCAAATTCATGAAGACCTCAAGGAGTACCATATTATTTATTCCATATAAAATTCCTACATCGATCGATCTATCAAAACCAAAAAAAAAAAAACCTTTTAGTCATGGACTTGCCCACTGTGACCTAGACCCCTTGCCCAAAGGTCATATTACTCAAAACATATAAAATTAACTACCTTTCACCCTCCTTACCATTTCCAATCTCATTTCATTAATTTCCTCAAGGGACATCTTGGAATTTAGACATTTGGTGATTATGTGACTACCTTCATTGCATAATAGTTAATCATGTAATGTCTTTCAGTCTTATGTTCATCACCCCCTCCAGGTATGATCTCCTCGGTATGATCCTACCCAATCGGTGGCTCTATTGCCCCCTCTTATCTTTTAACCATATTTTTTATTCTTTGATTACCTTATACATGACTTGGTCCTCAACGCTTACCTTTGAGGTAATCCTCCCATTTCACCATAATCACCATCACCTACATCATTTTACCTATAATCTACCCACACCTATTAAACCTAAACTCACAACATGCCCAAAAACCTACCAACTCATTTTCATATTCTTCCCTAGATCATGGGAGAACTACATCGGCCTAAGGTCCCTTTTTGCCGAGACTATGTAGGCAGCACTCCGAGGGCATGGGGCCCTTGGAGGTTAGCTCGGCCATTCTCTACCCTAAAACAATTCATCAACCATGCCTAACTCACCATTTACATCACATCTCACTTAGTTCCCATTTTATAACAAAATTAGAAATTAAGCTGCATACATAACAAGTTACTTACCACAGCATACATTTTTTTACACCTACCATCTCTCTATCATCACTATGTATAGATTATAGAACATTTGACATATGACTCATAGTATCATTCATTTCCAAAATAATGAATCATAACTAAACCTACTTTCAGCTCGACCATGCCTAACCCAACTTGACTCAACCATGCCTATAACTTTGACTCAACCATGCCTATAACTTTGACTAATCCATGCCTAAACCAACCTAACTCTATCCATGCCTAAACCAACCTAAATCCATCATGCTTAACTCACCTAATTTCAATCCAGTTAAAGTAATAAATCCATATCTCATCTAACACAAGCCATAAACCAATGTCTCATAAACACATCAAAAAATCACAAAATACCATGTATCTCATCATATAAATCAATAAATGTGTATCTCAATATATATATACATATCTACCTCATCATGTGTATCATCTCAAAAATGTCGGCACGCAGCCGATATATAATACAAAATGTCATTGGCATGCAGGCCGGTCTCATATATACAAAAAGAATGATTGAATCAAATACAAAATATCTTCGGCACATAGGCTGGTATATTCTCAAAATATAAAAATCACTCGTACATCCTCATTTTCTTCAGCACATAGGCCGGTATGTGATAAAAAATACAACTATCTTCAGCACGCAGGTCAACATATATATAAAAAAATCACTAGTATACATCAAAAATCAAGTGACCACATATCAGGCATCTTGCCGATGTCCTCCATCTCTGTGTCACCTACACCCTTGGCCTCCTATGTCCCTACTAGCACCTCACCTAGTGCTAGTCACCGTGTGTTGGTGGCCTCTCCCTAATCGGGCCTCGGAGCTCGCTGACCTCTTATGCTCTCCACACTATGCGTACGGGATCTCGTCCTCTCACTAGACGCCTATTGTGCCCTATACTCTCCATAAGATAGGAAGTCTATCTCGGCTACCATGAGCTAGTCCTGATAATATCTCACCTCACCTAGGGCATCCCGTAACCTAGATACAGGCATGGTCTATGGTGGTCCCATATGTCTCGGCCCCTGTACCTCCCCTACAATGACCTTCCTATAAAGAACCTGCCTTATTATGCCGGACTATGAAATGGGACTTTATCCATGTGCTGTGGTGGTGCCCCTAGCCTTGTTCCTATATCTAAACTGTAAAGACCTAATCTATGCCTAGGCCGTGGCTTAATCGGCCTGTAAACCTACCACCTGAGCTAGTAAGGCTGTCACCTAACCATCTCTATCTCCATCTCCTCCATCTCCTCCATCCTCTCCCTCCACCATCTAGGCCTACAGACTGGCCACCTATACTTATAACTCTGCTACCTCTACCTCTGACCCTCTCTATGTGTCTACAATATAACTATTTGGGTAATCAATTACACTACCCTTTTTATAGGGCATCTCTCTACACTATAATGGTAGCTAAGTTTGGCTACCCCGGTCTAGGTGGTATGGCTCGTAACTGAGCTACCCACCACTACTTGTACCTATCTATACATCCGAAATCATCTATCTACCAATCCACTGGCTCCTCCTCCTCCCTGTAGGCACTATAGGCTATGGTAGAGGTAGAGGCCTCTCCACATCATCTCTCCAATACTATGGGAAGGATGGAGGAATATCTTGTACAAGCCCGAACTACCGTCGGAACCTATCTACCAAGATCATCTCATCCTCCCCAACACGGTGACCATGTATCCACCTCTCTAGATAAATCTCATCTAGCTCCTCATGCATGTGCCTATATGAGGGGAATCCCACATATGGCCTCTAGATAATGTCCACTCCGAAAAAACGCTCTAATAACTACCGAAAATGGGCCACATCATATGTCGGCCTATCCGATCTCCTCTATCCTATAACTAGAACCCATCTCTTTGTATCCCACCCACACAGATCTTGCTAGGAATGCATGTGCTTGGGGTATCCCTATAGGTCAAACATAGACTATTTTCTCATAGGCCCAACAATGTAGTATAAAGGTATAGTACAAAGCTAAACTTACGTAACCACCCATATGCCCACAACTCTCGGTATAGCTGCACCAAGAATGTTGGTGCCTAGGAAAACAAGTCTCCTCTACCATCATATCATGGAGAACCCCCATCAGTGATCGGGGAAAGCATCCACCCTCTACATCTGGTAGTGCATAGCAGCACACTACCTCCATCAATAGAACCACTAGCCTCATCGTATGACGGACTAGGTACATCTCGCCATAGCTCAAACTAGCACTATGGAATCTCAGATCCACCACCCCCTCACCAAAAACTATCCCGATCAACTCCTCTAAGGCCTCGAAGGAGATAGAGTAAACCTGGGCACCCAATATGGGTAGCCGTAAAATCTAAAACACGTCCTCTAGGGTGATAGTCATCTCACCCGTTGGAAGGTGGAACGTGTTGGTTGCAAAGTACCATCTATTAATGAGTGTGACCATCAAGATGGGTTGTTGAAAAACATGTCAATAGCACCAAGTCCCACTCAATCCCACTACCTCCACATGCTATAGCTCCAAAGGGGTCGCTAAGCCATGCAATGTCACCAGCAGAGGCGGAACCTTGTCTCACATGTGTAACTACGCTCTCCCCTACATCCAATCCAAGCACAACATTAATCATGACCATATTCACCAATTATCATTACCCTCCACCCTATTTTTACCCTACCCATCTCAACTACCTAACCTACATCACTTTTTCACCCTTGTGCCTAAAAGCCTGACCGGTACCGGTTTATTCTAACTGACTTCGGTCACCTTTAAACTAGCATTGGTCACCTGTTTGGTGACCACTACCAGTTCATCTTTACCAACCACGGTTACCACTTAACCAACATCGGTCACCTATTTGGTGACCGATCCTGGTTCTACCCAACTAACATCGGCGAACTTGATAGACGCGCGGTCACTATCATGGAAAATTCCATGACTTCCCAAACCCCCTTTTTAAAACTCTCCCACCTACCCCTTTTACCCCACCTACAATGACCTGACCTACCTGCCAGACCCTACCCACCCCACCTATACAATTTACTACCCTCCCCCTCTTTTTTTCCCATTATTCCCCCATACCCACATTTTATTTTTAACCACCCACAAAAACCAAAACCCACAAAACCCTACAAACAACAATCCTCAAAACCTCTAATCTATCTAATCACCAATCTAGAGTTAGGCACTTACCTCGTCAAGACTTTGCCGCCACCATCTCGGTGGCATGTCTGAGATCTTATGTTGGTGGTCCACCCGATCCCTCTCCAGCCTCTACCATCACCAAATAACTACTCGTAACCTCTGACCAATCAACTCTCTCACCCTGATCCCATGGACCCGCTACTCACCAACCTAACCCTCATCAAATAACATTATCAGCTCACTATCCCATTTCCTCTGGACACTTTTCCCTCTTTTCTCTCTTTTTTGTCATTTCTTCACTTCGGAAATAACAAATGAAAAATAAAAACACAAATTTTTATTTTTATAACCCACCCAACCTAACTGACGTTGGTTACCATTGACCGACATTGGTCACATGCCCTACCTAACCATCGTCGATTTTCCTATACTGACGTCGGTTATCCATGACCGCCATTGGTCACCCTCACCTACACATTTCCCTTACTTTTCCCTTTTACCCCACCCTTTACCCTGATCCTTTACCCATCCAACCTTTACCTAACCCATTACCTTACATTTCCCGACTTCATCACTTCCTACCTCTATTTGTCCTCCTTTGAGGAATTCTTATTCTTTTACCCCTACCTTGGCCTTACCTATTCCATGACCTAGATATTTGGACCTGGACCATCGCTAGTGACCTTTGACCTCATGTGTTTGCTATACCTTGCGGCACTATTACCTATGTTGATTGACCTAATGACCTTACCTAGCCTATTGCACGTGACCATTTATCCTGACCCTACCTTTGGTGTACTAGAACATACCTAAACATTCCTACACCTAACCTACATTGTGTTTCCTGACCATATCCTATACCTTGGATACTAGATTCACTTCAACCTTGTCTGGATAAACTTATCGACCTTAGATTATGTAGAGTTTTCCTGCTCTTCAACCCATAGCGTCTTATAGTTTATACATGTGCGTGTGTTTGAATATTACTACCTTTGACCTGAACCATTACCTAGATTGTCTGAGTAGACCTTTCACCCTTTTCCCCTGTGCCCACCTTCCTTTTCCTCACATTTACCTTTTATCACACCACTCACCACTTTATCCTGCTACCTCGTCAATTCCTAGTTTGAGGGGGATCACCTTCACCCACACATGGGGCAACCACATCTTATTTTTGTTAGCGCTGCTTACCAATACAAGCTATGTAACAAAAGGGGAAAAATGTAGACACTAAAATTAGGTCACACTCCCCTTTTGTACCTCAACCAATAAGCACCCTTTATTACATTTACCTAGCCATGACCCCCTTCACCCCACTAATATTAATTTAATTAATTTAATTAAATTAATTCATTATCCTCACTATATTTATTATTTAAATAATATCCACACATACAATTCACTTAGACACCTCACCAAGCCAACTCAACCTAAGACCTATTCTTAACAAGTTGCCATAACTAACCTAGACTTACCCAAACCCTAAAAATCAATGCCTACATTCCCTCTAACCACATTCCCACATGTTCACAAGAATCTTCTAGTCTAATCCATGATATAACGACATGAGATCCAAGGAAATCGGGAGGATCTCCTAGTTTAGTAAACCTAGAAATCTTTCCTTGACCAACGTCGATTACCCTAACCGTCGTTGGTTACCCCTAACTATCGTCGGTTAAGCCAAACCACCATTGGTTACTGTTTAACCCCAAAAAAACCTTATTCTCAAGGTTGGAAAACATTGGGAGAAGTTTTACGAGAAAAACACATCTCGGAGAGATAACACATCTTCGAGAGTGAATTCCAAAAAAAACTTACATGTAAGTAAGGAGATTGAGCAGCTTCTCTGCACACCATCCTAGCAAAGACTGATATGACCAAGCAAAGAGGATTGAAAATGCATCCCATGTAGAATCTTCCCTAAGATTGGTGATAGCTTGCAGCCTTAAATCTCTCATCACACCTCCATCCCTCACACACAGGCATTCGGGACTGGAATCCAAGTAAGTATAACATCATACTTCCTGGTTTATCTCATTTCATCACCATTTTATCATCTATTGTTTACTGGCACCTATTGACCTCCTCCAACATTTCCACCTCCATATACCTATTAAAACCTCACAAAATCCTACTCCAGTCACCTAATACCTCATTCCGACCAACCAAAGTGCTTTGTGTAATCACAAAGGAGACCACAACTTGTTCTATGACATTTCCAAATCTCATAGTAACCGGCACCGATTACACCTAACCATCGTCATTCACCCTCGACCGACACTGGTCTCGTATTTTTGCTCATACATCCTCGAATAGAGACCTACCCACCTAATTTCATCTTACCCTCATTCACCTGTGATCTACCCGAGACCTCTATCAAACCTACGAGACCCATAACCAATCATTTGACCTTTGGATTCTATTCTAGCTTAGCATGTTAGATTAGATCTATTTCTTATTGTATTTTAAGTGAGATACCTAAATCATTTTAAATAACAATAGGATTTACTTTGTTTACAACATTAAATTGTTTAAAATAGTGGATTGACAACCATCTAGGAAGTATCACACTTCCCAAATCTAGCATACGCTAGGTAGTTCACTGCCCATATTGTTTAATTCCTTATGGTGGTCTTGCTTTGCATTACAGGTAGTTCCTCCTAGCCAAAAGGAAGCTCTCACGATCAGTTTTGGATTCATAAGTCATATGCGCGCAACAACCCATCAACCAAAATTTGAACAGTATTCCTCCTATGCCCGTTACCTTATCTGTTTTGTCAACACTTCAAAGAAATGATCTAAGAATTAGGTGGAGTTAGGTTATAGGCATGGTTAAGTTAGGTGGTAGGCATGGTTGAGTCAGGTTTTATAGTTGATTGAATTTCTAATTCATTAATTTGTGTAATTAATGATGGTATGGATCATGTTAAGATGATTTTTAGGAAAATGTATGATTATGGTAAAGAAATGGTAGATGTGATGAAATGAATGTATGAGTTATGATGGTAAAGATGTTTAGAAATTGTTGCTTGTTTGGTTTAATTTCCAGCTATTGATATAGAAAGGAAACTAACTAGGGTAGAATGTGAATAGGAAAGGGAAAGGGGAATTTGTTAGGGTAAAGAGTGTCCGAGCTAACCTCCAAGGGCCCCATGCCCTTGAAGTGCTGCCTACATAGTCCCATCAAAAGGGACCTCAGGATGATGTAGTTCTCCCATAAGCTAGGGAATATTATGATAAGGTAGAGGAATGGGTTGATAGGTGTTAGGCATGGTTGAATGTAGGTCATAGGCATGATTGAGTTTAGGTCATAGGCATGGTTAAGTTTAGGTTGTAGGCATGATTGATTAATTTTTAAATATAGGCGTCAAGATCTGGTCCTTTATAGGATAATCAATAAGTAATGAGGAAGGTGAATGGTAAGAAGTGGTAAAAGAGTCTGCTAAATTGATAAGAACCCTAATGATTCGACCATACCTAAGAGGGTCTTTTATGAATAGAAGACCCTAAAGGAATTACATAATGGACCATTCTAAGGGTGAAGAAAGTTTCATAGTCATGAAATGTTACGATTGTGGAAATTCACTTGAGTAACGAGGAAATTACGCTAAAAAGGAAAGGAGGTGAGAATGGGTAGTTTAGTGTAACTTAGTGTATGACAACATGTCTTTCAAAAAAAAAGAAACCTAGGATAAAAATAGGCAAGTCCATGATGAAAATTTCATGTTTTTCTTCATTTGTTTTTTTAATAGACTGATCGATTTGGGAAGTCTATATGGGATGAGTATATTATCTCCTTGAGGTCTTCATGAAGCTAATCGATGCATGAATCTTCTTGATATTCTTATTGGATTTATGAATAGCTTGATAAAGTTGTCCTTCAGGGAGCATTCTATTTATAAGCGGTGACATATAAAAAGAGATGTCCCTTTTGAGGGAGTCATATTTTTCTAGAAGTTTGACTCAAGGATTTGTATCCCTTTTTGTTTTTGACGTTTAAGTCATGGACAAGACTATAGAGGAATATTAGGTTCTTGTTTAGAAAAAAATTGTAGACACAAAAGATTAACTATGGAAGAGGTGGTTTCGAGTGATGAACGGCCATGGGATTCCATCTTGAAGAAGAAAAAAATTATCCATGAGAATCATGCTATGAGTAGAGCTGTGGTACTCATATTGAAGATAAGGCTAAAAGGTGAAGGGAATCACATGATTCTTTTTGAGTCATGGATCCTCAAAACGGGTACTATGGAAGGTGAACAACACTCAAGGGACGTGATATCAAATGACAAAAATGGCATAGAACTTGATGTCAACAATAAAATGGATGAATATGTAAGGCATTAAGGGGGTTAGGTTCAAGTTTACCTTTGAGTGAAGACAAAGGAAAAGCACTGGTCTATAGGAATGGGTAACGATATAGGGTCAGAGCCAATTATGAGAAAATTTTCCCGTTTAGTTTTCTCATCTTTGGTTACATGTTGATTTTCCCTTAGACGAGGTCACCGACTTGAAAATTTTGTTTGTGAACATGTTTTTCATAGGCACGTTTGATACATTTTTGGTATATTTGGAGATGGTCAAGAGCATTGAGATGTTGTTCATCTAATTACTCAAGTTGCTAAACAATCTTGGTGAAAGTCATCGTCGTTGAGCATGTTTTGTAGTGAGATGCAAAGAGATGGAATATGGACTTTGAGAGGTAAGACAACCTTGGTACCATAGACCATAGAAAAGGGGGTGGCAACAATCAAAGTGAGAATACTAGTGCAATAAGACCACAAGGTGAAAGGAATGTGCGTATGCCAATAATTTTTAGTATCGTTGAATACTTTCATAAGAATTTTATTCAAGGTTTTATTGGTTGATTTGGCTTGGCCATTGGTTTGTGGGTAATAAGGTGATGAGAAATTGAGTTGAATGCCAAAAGTGTCACAAAGCTATCATAGGGTTTTATTTTTTTAATTGCTTCCCATTATCGGTGATGAGATGGTGAGGAACACAAAAGTTACAAATAATGTGATGGTTGATGAATTCACATATTTTCTCAGCTTTTATAGAAATGAGGGGAATGGCCTCTACCCATTTAGTGTAATATTCAGCATGCGGGTTATGATCCATTGGTGGCATTGTGAAGAATTGGGGTTGATCTCACCAACAAGATCCAAACCCCATTGAGAGAAAGGCCAAAGGTCTTGTGTGACCTGTAAGGCATGACTAGGTGTGTGGTGGAGATTAGAATGTTGATGGAATTTCACGCAATATTTGACATAATCACATCGATCCACAGCTTTAGGGTTGGCCAATAATAGTGTAGGCAAAGAATGCATTTTGTGACAACCAAACCACTAAAGTGACCTCAAAAAAATTCCATCATGGACTTCCTTAATGGTGTAGGAAATTTTAGAACTTGTAAGGCATCGTAAGAGAATGTTGTTGAAGCCATGCTTGTAAAGAAGACCACCCATAATTACATAATGGGAGACACTTTTAAGAAAGGCATGTTTTCCATTATGAGTGAGATCGGCGGGTAAAATGGAAAGGGAAAGATAGTCTGCATATTACTTATACCAAAGGTCACGTGGGTTAGGGGAAATGATTCCGATGGAGTAAACTTCATGAGGCAAATAAGGGGGTGATGGTAGCCTTTGTATTGTGATAAATATTTTAGAGTCGTAGGCGAAGCAAGTATCGAGAAGCCAAACAGGCCATGGTATCCGTAAATTTATTAATAGAACACGGGGTGGTTTGAAGTGTGTAATGGTCAAAAGGTGGTCAAAAGTAAATCTATGTGATGTTTATAATTTTGAATTATCTCATTATGACACTAGTATACACCATTTACTTAGTTTAAAACTAGTTAAGAATAACCAAAGATATTGATGGACTTAACATCCGAGCATAAGCATCCTGGAGGCCCAATATGAGTGCTTCGTATGAAACAATATTGTTTTTACAATGAAAATCAAGTTTGAAAGACAAAGGCATAGGTTCACCATCAAGAGGAATGAGGATAACACCAGCCCAAAACACAAATTTCCTTTATTTACTTATATCAAGTTCACAAGGTTCAAATTTTAGGGTTAGATGTTCTAGTTAGTTTTAGGGAGAAATCTACCCCCATACCCACTCTCTAATAGGATCAGAGTTTCAACTATTTTTCTCATAATTAATGCTTCAAAATTTCCTAAACCATTCCCAATGGATAGGAAATTTTCTCACCTTTCCGTGATATAAAGAAGTCCTCCTAACTCCTTCTGGGAACTCAAGATATGGTCCGACGGAGTTTTGGGATCAAATTTTCCCCAAGGGGGACACGTGTCAAGAGGAGGGGAAAACCCCTTTGGCGGGTTGGTGGGTCATGGGGTGTTTTTTGGAATTTTTCCCCATGCGGCAAAAAGTAAAATTTCTCCCGAACCTCTGCCGCCACCCCAAGGTGCCACATGTGGCACTCTCTGATTGGCCGCGGGCCGGGTGGGGCGAAATGGAAAATTTTTCCAAAATTTTCAAAAAATCTCAAAGGGCAAAAGTTTCGCACCTCCACCACTACCTCGTGAGGACACGTGGCAGCCTCTGATTGGCTGCTACGGCCGATGGAGTGAAATGGAAATTTTTTTAAAAAATTTTCAAAAATCTCAAAGGGCAAAAAAATTTTTGCCTCGTGAGGACTCAGCCTCTCTTGCCTCGTGAGGACACGTGGCGCCTTTGATTGGCTGCAAAAAGTTTTGGCCTCGCCACGTGGAGAGAAATGGAAAATGGAAATTTTCCCGAGCCAAATTTTTAAAAAATTTCCTAAGGGCAATTCGACGGGAAATTTTTGGGTTGCGGAGTCCCAGAAAAATTTTCCCAAATTTTCCCACCAAGGCACAAAAACTTCAAAGTGCCATAACTTGAGCTAGAAAGCTCATTTTGGGAAAATGAGGACTTTTCGGAAAGATCTCGATGCCCTCTTTGCATAGAAACATAAAATTTACATTTTGATAAGTTTTTAAGGGTCAATTTTGTGAAAAGGATCTGTAGGCTTTTAATTTGTGAACTGACAGTTTTCCAACTTCTCAATTTGATAAATTTTGAACTCCTCCTTCACTCAACATGTCAAAAAGACATGGAGGATTGGTCTAGGGAGGATTTAGAGTGTTTTAGTGAAGTTGATTTGTCCAATTTATTCAAGGTTGTATTTTTCCAGCAATAGACGGGAAAAATGACTTGTGCAAGCTCCGAATTGAATTTTATTAAGTTTTGGAGGTTCTTTCTTGACTGTTATAGTGAATTTGAGTTCCTTAGGTATTAATAAGTCTAAATTTCAATGTTTCTTATCTTATTATTTGATGTAAGATCGAACTGCTCATTTTTAATAAAACATGGATTGCCAGAATGAAGTTTTAAATCAGTGAACTATTTCTTTTTAAGTCTGCATGCCAATTTATCATTTAAAAGTGTGTATAGTTTCTAATTGGTCTCATATATTTTCTTATTAAATATTCTATTCAATTCTAAGTTAGATTACATTTAGATTTCAATTCAAATATGCATTTTTGCAAAGAATACAACACTGTCTTTCATTTCCACGCATTCTTTCTTTTCAAAATAGAGATCAAACTTCAATAATAATCCAAATCTAATATGCAATACACTTTTGAGAAAGGAATGCAATTCTTTAATGATCAACAATTACATCCTTTCAACTTATCAATTTCCATTTGTTTTCAAATACAATACATAAAGTATACAACATTGTTTCTTATTCCTTTCCAAAACAAAAATCTCATTCTCTTGACAACAATTTCAAATCCAATATACATTACAATTTTGAAAACTAATTCCATCCTTTATTCATATTTCAATAACAGTTTTACAACTTATCACTCTTCCAATTTGATTACAAAATACAAAATACAATGCTTATAATATCCTTTACATTTCCTTTCCAAAAACAAAGAACAAGTATAATTCTTCTTTACATTTCTCAATTCAAATTCAACTTCCATCTACAATGCAATAACTTCACATTACAATTACTATACATCTCATCCACTCAAGGTGGGAAAGGTTACATTGACTTTGCTCAAAAGAAAGGGACTGTCAAACTGTAAATTTCTTCTTTCTCCAAACAACAGCATGCTAGTTTCTCCATCATTTTTTTTTTTTGATCACAACAAGGAAGGGGAAAGGCAACGCTCTCCACCCAACCAAGACATCCAATGAGAAGGGAGAAGCCATCCTTCCTCATTGGCCCCGAGCCCCAACCATATTGAAATAAAGAATGAGAGACAACTCATGGCAAATAATGGCTTCTACAACAACAAGCAACATTCTTTTCACATGCATAAAACAATAAAATACATAGTCCAAACAAGACAACAGTTCCCAACTACATTTGAAATTATTCATACAACACATAGGCTTGATCAAGCAAGCCAAACAAGAGCAAGGACTATGGGGAACTCCTTATGCCTCCCAATTTGGAATTGGGCATCCACCAAAATCATACCACCATAAACACATCAAATCCCATAAACCTTATATCTCCCAACCCCTCCTTATGCCCCCAAAGTTTATCCCTTATGCCCCCCCAAAGTAAGAAATGCAAGTAGTTTCTTTTCCAAGGTGGATCCCAAACCAAAACTCCTCCACAATAAAATAGTGCCATTGGAAATCCCTTATGCCCCCCATATGAAATCCCCATAGCCTTCTCCTACACCATGCCCTAAGCAATCTACCCAACCAGCCAAGAACACAAACACAAACACCATTTAAACATGCATGCAAGAGAAGGAAAACATTTAAAACACAACTCAAGATGCCTACCTCTCCATAATGGAGTTTGTTCCAAGCTCACAAGCTTTCCACAATGTCAAAGTGCAGTCCAAAACCAGCAAAGTATAAGCATGCAAAAAGACTCCAAGCTTCCTCCACAACAAGCTCCAAAACAACAAAAAAATGCGCCCCAAGAGGAAAATAACAAAGTTTCAACAACCTCAAATGAGCAAGAAGCTTTGAATTTAAAGGAGAGGGAAGAGGAGAGGATGATGTGGATCCTTGTGGGATGCCACATCATTCTTCCTCAACCCCAAGAGGAAAGTCAACATCCTCACCAAAACACAATAAATAAAAATGACAAAATGACTTACACACTCCAAAATGACCCATACTTCAAAAGGACTGCATTAAAAAATATGTAAGGGAAGTGCAATTAAAACTTACAAATTGTCACTTCAAAAAGCATTAAAAATGCCTAAATTTAACCTCCAAACCATAGGCATGGTTGGTGGATCATTTTAAGAGGTGTGGGACAAGTTTAACTTGTCCCACAAGCCTCCAAATTTGGCCTCCAAGGACAATTTCGAATTCCTAAGGAGATGAAGTGTTTAACATTCCAAAATCTGCCTTACATGCTCTTACAAATTTCTTACACATTCTTACATATTAACTTACACACTCTTCCAACATTATCATTTAAATTCAACAACTTTATTAATTACATTCCATGTCCCAATTAAATTTAATAAAAGTTTAACTATAGGATTTCTCACATTAAAACTATCACATTAAAATTAACTAAAAGAAGGAACACATTACTAATAAAATACATACAACAATAATTAAAAAGGAACACATAAATAAAACACATATATCCCATGGTCACAATAATGGAAATCCCCCATGGGAAATCCTAACATAACACAACACACAAACACATAACACAGTTTGCCATGGTGACCTTGTTGAATTCACCCGAGAATTTCAATATGGTTAGTCTCCAGTCCCCCGACATTGTTGTGATTTTTAACCTGCAAAATGTAAATACCTCCTTCGGCCTCGTGGCCATATCAGAACATCCAAAATGATATAAACAACATTTCAAAATCATCTAATCATATGAATCACGACAATATCAAGAATACAACATTATCATTTTTAATTAATTAAATCAACTATATCATCATCAATGATCTATCATACTAGGTCTACCCAAAATATCCAATGTCATAAGTCCAAATCAACATCCATATTATGTCCATGTCAAACAGTATATCATCAACCTCATATAAAAATGTCTCTAGTAACCATCATGCATAATAACTGAATCCAGATCAATAATAATCCATGATCTAACATCTAACCATCATACCAAAACAAAACATAATAGTGTCCATAATACGATCAATAGTATCAAAATCAGTATCAAAAAGTGTCAAAGGGAAGTGGGCACTACATCCCCCTCCCCTTAGACTCGACTTCCTCCTGGAAGTCACTGGAACAAATGTGGAAACTACACTCATAATACTGTGGCATCCTCCCAAGTGGCTGCAGTCTCATCATATCTGTCCCACTTGTACCCATACCTGATCAATCTCTCTGCCTCAAAGGCCCAGGTTCCTATGATCTATGATATGAATGGGCTCCACCATCACCTACCCCTGATCCTACACCTGCAATGATGTCTAGTCCAACACATGAGAAGGATCTGTAATGTACCTCCTAAGGACAAAAACATGAAACACATCATGTACGCGAGACAAGTTGGTGGCAATGCTAGATGGTAGGCCAAAGGGCCGATACACTCCAAGATCTCAAAAGGACCAATGAATCGAGGAGCTAACTTAGAACCTTTTCCATAGTGGATAGGGCTCTTGTGTGGCCTGACATGAAGGAACACCTTCATGCCCACATCAAAACTATGATCAATCCTATGCTGATCCACATACTTCTTCTTACCTATCCTGTGCCTCCTACAATCTCTTCCTTGATCAACACTACCTACTACTCCATGTCCTACAAAAGAGCTGGTCCAAGAGATACTCTATCCTCTAACTTGTCCCAGCTAAGGGGTGTCTGCACTCTCTACCATATAACGCCTGAAAAGGAGCCATGCCTATAGAACTCTAAAAACTGTTATTGTAGGCAAACTCCACTAAGTACAAGTACTCCTCCCACTTAGACTGCTGATCCATCACATACATCCTAGCATATCCTCCAAAATCTGATTCACTCACTCGGTCTATCCATCTGTCTCAGGATGATATGTTGTGCTGAAATTAATCCTCATCCCGAGGACATACTGCATGGTAGTCCAGAAATGTGAAGTGTACAAAGGATCGCGGTCACAAATGATCTTCCGTGGAATCCCATGCAACTTGACAATCTCATCCAAATAAACTCATGCCACTACTCTAGCTATATAAGTGGTCTTCACCGAAGAAAAGTGAGCCACTTTTGTCAATTTATCAACCATGACCATAATGGCATCGTGGTGATATCTCGACATAGGTAGTCCAACAATGAAATCCATGGAAATGGTGTCCCACTTCCATTCCGGTATGGCATGAGGATAAAGAAGACCTGTTGGATGTTGATGCTCGCCTTAACCCTCTGGCACTCTAAACACCATGACACAAACTGAGCCACGTCTCGATGAAGTCCTCTCCAGTGGTACAACTGTCTCAAAGTAGCGTGCATCTTCTTCACCCCGGGATGGGCTGAATAGGGTGCATGATGTGCCTCTACCAAGATGTCCTACCTCAAGCCTCCATCTCTGGGAACATATATCCTACCTCTATGTCTGAGAAGACCATCTTCCTCTAAGGTGAAACCATCAAACTTCCCCTCAAGGGGTCTCTGTGACTCTATCTCTTGCTCGAGCCGCAATGTAGAAGCTATCAAGAGGAAGCTACTGAAGAATCCTACTCCATAAATCTTGTGCTCACTATAGTGGCCATAGCCACATGTCTCCATCTGCTGAGAGTATCTACTACCACATTCTCTTTCCCCTTCACATGCTCATCTCCATGTCATACTCACAAAGCAACTCCATCCAACATCGTTGATGAGAGCATTTAGATTGGGCTGCGTGAAGAGGTGGCGAAGACTCAAGTGATCTATCCTGAGTGTGAATCTCCATCCAAGAAGAAAATGTCTCCATCTAACCAAAGCATGCACAACTACCACAAGCTCAAGATCATGGGTAGGATAATTAAGCTTGTGATCCTTGAGTTTGCGAGACTCAAAAGCTATAACCCTGCCATCCTGCATCAACACACCTCCAAGCCCTGCTAAAGAAGCATCTTGTGCAAACAAAGAACTCACCCTGTGGATCCGGCACTACAAGAATGGGTGTTGTAGTGAGGCACTCCTTCAGTGTCTTGAAGGCTTGCTCACATCTATCCATCCAAAAAACTTCTTCCCTTTCCTCTGAAGGGAAGTGATAGGGTGCACAATCTAAGAGAAGTCCTAAACAAATCTCTGGTAGTATCCTACTAATCCCATGAAACTACACCTCGGTCACTATAGTGGGTGTTGGCCAATCCATAATGGCTCTAATCTTGGAAGGATCACTGTGATACCTTCCCCAGAAATAACATGACCCAAATACTACACCTCTGATTGAAAGAAAGCACACTTCTCCAAGTTCCCATAAAGTTGCTTTGCTCACGAAGACACTGAAGAACCTATCGAAGGTGCCCCTCATGCTCCTCATGTGTACATGAGTATATCAAAATTTCATCTAGGAAGATGAGCATGAAGCGATCTAAGAAGGTCCTAAATACCCCATTCATCAAACTCATGAACACTGCGGGGCATTCGTCAAACCAAAAGGCACCACTGTGAACTCATAGTGCCCATATCTCATCACGGAAGGTGGTCTTATGAATGTCCACCTCTGAAATCCTCAACTGATGGTAGCCTTGACTTGAGATCAATCTTAGAGAAACCATGGCTCCCTTCATCTGATCAAACAAGTCATCAATACGAGGAAGAGGATAATGATTCTTGATCGTTACCTTGTTCAACTAGCGGTAATCAATACACAACCGCAATGATCCATCCTTCTTCTTCACAAAGATCACTGGTGCACCCCAAGGGGATACACTAGGATGGATAAGGCCCTTCTCCAAAAGGCCCTCAAGCTATGCAACTTGAGCTCACAGAGCTCCGGGGTGGTCATCTGATAAGGTGCCCGTGAGATAGGCTCTACTCCAGGGACTAGATCTATATGAAAATCAATCTCACGTGGGGTGGCATCCCCGGTAGCTCCCTTGGAAATACATCAAAAAATCTCTCAAGATGGGATGATCATCTAGTGATGGTCCACTAGACCCATCCTCTGATCTGTCACTAACTATAATAACATACATCTGACAACCCCGTCATCGCACACACCACTTAAGCTGCATAGCGGAAATGGTGCGAATAGAAATGGGTCTCCTAACCCCGAGATCACCGACTCAACTCCTACATCATCTACACAAGCTATAGTCTTGTGATAACAATCCATCCTAGCCCTATGTGCAGATAACCAATCCATACCCAAAATGACTCCATACGAGCCCAAAGGAAGAATACGGAGATCTAAGGTAGTGGTGAAAGGTCCCAAATCCACTACACACTCCTTAACTAAGGAGTCCACAGAGATCTTGGCTCCAGAAGCCATCTCGACATCCCAACTAAGACCTTGCCTAACTACCACTAGCCTACATCACTCTACTAAAGATGGTGCAATAAAGGAATCGAAGAACTAGAATCAAACAATACAGAGGTAGGGATACCACCAATGCTACCTGTGGTCTCAATGACTATGCTCTGGTGCTCTGCCTAGTAGTTCTCAACCATTGCATAAATCCTGTGGTTGCGTCCCATGTCACCAACTATCGGCTCAAACCGGGTGCCTTACCCTTGTTAGGGTTCTGAGGACAATCTCTCCAAAAAATGTCCAGCTACTCCACATCCAAAACAACCACCTGATCCTCTCCAAGGAACAACACCTCCAGTAGGTGCCCTAGAAGCCTATGGTGTGGATCCTGATGATCCGGTATGGTCTGTTATGGCCTCTACTAGTGAGCTCCTCACTGACTGAGCTCTAGGTCCACCCTATGTCCTAATGGGACCCCTAGGAGGAGGCCCCATGCTCTGACCTCTCTGTGCATCAGCTCTCTGTGGAGGTCTATAAGGTGGATGGGACTACTATCTACTACTATGTTGTTGTGGCCTAAAGGATGACTATGAGGAATGCTGACCACCATGAGGAAGAGGCATTGAACCTCTCGATCTACCATCCTGCATCTGCTTGAATGTGGCTCTGACTCGGTCTCTAGCCTGTTAGTTTTACCCTAAAGTCTCCTCCGTAATATAGGCCTTCTCATGGCCTCTACTAAAGTCTCGTGGATAGTGAATCCACACTACACTCTCAATATCTAAATTCAGGCCCCGATGAACTTTGTGAATCCACACCTACTCATCCTACATATACTCTACATACTGAAGTAGATCTAGAAATCTACTCTCATACTCTACCACCGAAAGAGAAGCCTGTCGGAGGTCATGGAACTCATCAATCCTCTACTATGATGAACCTCCATGATAAATACCTACTCTGAATCTCTCCTCAAAAGCTCCCAGGTCACTTGTCTCTAAATCTACATGGAGCTTCTCTCCTCTGTCCTCCACCATACTCCTGCTCCATCCCTCAGTAGATGGATCACAACACGAGCTCTTCGTGTTGCTAGAACAAGGAAAAATCTTGAAGCAACCACTCAAGCTCACTAGCTAGGCCTCTACCTAAATCCACTTGTATCACCTGAGTAATGTGAGGGCTTAAGCTTTAGGATCTCCCTGATGTGATCCACTGCTTGTGGTTTGTCGGCCTCTAGGTCTCTCTACTCGCTCATCCCTAAGCCTAGGGCTCCGAGACCTCTCTCTATGCTCTAAACTCCATCACCCTGTCTCCTAGGTGGTGACTCTACTCATGCTGACTCCGCATGGGAGTTCTCTCCCTATGCTCCTCACTATATCAGAGGAGATACCTGACCCTCGATGGAAGGAGCTCTATCATGACTAGCTATCTTCCCTCCACCTAATCCTCCACATAGAGTGGCATTAACATCCTGAAGGGTCTATAAAATCTGAGGTAGAATGGCTACTACACCCCCGATCCGGGTGGTGGTGGTGGTGGTGGTGAGTGAGTAGTCTCTGTGAAGGTTCTCTCACTCCATCTCGAGCCTCTACACAAGACCAAAGTGAGAGTTAGTTCATTTTACTAAGTTATACAACTTCCATGTTTACTAAAACATACAAATTCTTGCTAAGTTGTTTTCTAGATTTACAAGTGTACTAGGTTTAAGTTTTCATGTCTCAAGTTTTCTAGTGTGCCCAATGGTCCAAGCCTTTGAACCACTTCTCTGATACCAAACTTGTAGTGCCCATTTAAACAACCACTTGAGACCCAAAGAAACAACCTAGGGTTAGCTAGAAAATTATAGGATAATTTTTTTTTATTAGAAGTGTCCACAACCAAGTTGCAAGACAATAGTTTGCCACTAGAAAGTTCCAAACAAAACCTATTTACCAAAACACAAATTTCCTTTATTTACTTATATCAAGTTCACAAGGTTCAAATTTTAGGGTTAGATGTTTTAGTTAGTTTCAGGGAGAAATCTACCCCCATACCCACTCTCTAACAAGCTCATAGTTTCAACTATATTTTTCTCATAATTAATGCTTCCAAAATTTCCCTAAACCATTCCCAATGGATAGGAAATTTTCTCACCTTTCCGGTGATATAAAGAAGTCCTCCTAACTCCTTCGGGAACTCAAGATATGGTCCGGAGAGTTTGGGATCAAATTTTCCCCAAGGGGGACACGTGTCAAGAGGAGGGAAAACCCTTTGGTGGGTTGGTGGGTCGCAAGGGCATTTTTGGAATTTTTCCCATGTGGTGCAAAAGCAAAATTTCTCCTAACCTCCACCGCCACCCCCCAAGGTGCCACGTGGCACTCTTTGATTGGCCAGGCGTGGCGGGGTGAAATGGAAATTTTTCCAAAATTTTCAAAAATCTCAAAGGGCAAAAAGTTTCCGCACCTCCACCACTACCTCGTGAGGACACGTGGCAGCCTCTGATTGGCTACAGGCGGGACGGAGTGAAATGGAAAATTTTTCCAAAATTTTCAAAAATCTCAAAGGGCAAAAGTTTTTGCCTCCTCATCGTTGCCTCGTGAGAGACACATGGCAGCCTCTCTTATTGGTTATAGGCTAGCAGAGGAGAGAGAAATGGAAAATTTTTCCCAGCCAAATTTTCAAAAATTTTCCTAAGGGAAATTCAATGGGAAATTTTTGGGTTGCAGGGCCAGTAGGGAAAATTTTCCCAAATTTTCCCACCAAGGCACAAAAACTTCAAAGTGCCATAACTTGAGCTAGAAAGCTTGGTTTTGGGAAAACGAGGACTTTTCGGAAATATCTCAATGCCCTCTTTGCACAAAAACATAAAATTTACATTTTGATAAGTTTTAAAGGGTAATTTTGTGAAAAGGATCTGCAGGCTTTTAATTTGTGAACTGACAGTTTTCCAACTTCTCAATTTGATAAATTTTGAACTCCTCCTTCACTCAACATGTCAAACAGACATGGAGGATTGGTCTAGGGAGGGTTTAGAGTGTTTTAGTGAAGTTGATTTGTCCAATTTATTCAAGGTTGTATTTTTCTAGCAATAGATGGGAAAAATGACTATGTGAAAGCTCCGAATTGAATTTCATTAAGTTTTGGAGGTTCTTTCTTGACTGTTATAGTGAATTTGAGTTCCTTAGGTATTAATAAGTCTAAATTTCAATGTTTCTTATCTTATTATTTGATGTAAGATCAAACTACTCATTTTTAATACAACATGGATTGCCAGAATGAAGTTTTAAATCAGTGAATTGTTTCTTTTAAGTCTGCATGCCAATTTATCATTTAAAAGTGTGTATAGTTTCTAATTGGTCTCATATATTTGCTTATTAAATCTTCTATTCATTTCTAAGTTAGATTATAGTTCAGATTTCAATTCAAATATGCATTTTTGCAAAGAATACAACATTGTCTTTCATTTCCATTCTTTCTTTCTTTTTCTTCAAACAGATCAAATTTCAATAATAATCCAAATCTAATATGCAATACACTTTTGAGAAAGGAATGCAATCTTTAATGATCAAAAATTACATCCTTTCAACTTATCAATTTCCATTTGTTTTCAAATACAGTACATAAAGTATACAACATTGTTTCTTATTCCTTTCCAAAATAGAAATCTCATTCTCTTGACAACAATTTCAAATCCAGTATACATTACAATTTTGAAAACTAATTCCATCCTTTATTCATATTTCAATAACAATTTTACAACTTATCACTCTTCCAATTTGATTACAAAATACAAAATACAATGCTTATAATATCCTTTACATTTCCTTTCCAAAAACAAAGAACAAGTATAATTCTTCTTTACATTTCTCAATTCAAATTCAACTTCCATCTACAATGCAATAACTTCACATTACAATTACTATACATCTCATCCACTCAAGGTGGGAAAGGTTACATTGACTTTTCTCAAAAGAAAGGGACTGTCAAACTATAAATTTCTTCTTTCTCCAAACAACAACATGCTAGTTTCTCCATCATTTCCTTTTTTGATCACAACAAGGAAGGGGGAAAGGCAATGCTCTCCACCCAACCAAGACATCCAATGAGAAGGGAGAAGCCATCCTTCCTCATTGGCCCTCGAGCCCCAACCATATTGAAATAAAGGATGAGAGACAACTCATGGAAACAATGGCTTCTACAACAACAAGCAACATTCTTTTCACATGCATAAAACAATAAAATACACAATCCAAAAAGATAGATAGTTCCCAACTACATTTGAAATTATTCATACAACACATAGGCTTGATCAAGCAAGCCAAACAAGAGCAAGAACTATGGGGAACTCCTTATGCCTCCCAATTTGGAATTGGGCATCCACCAAAATCATACCACCATAAACACATCAAATCCCATAAACCTTATATCTCCCAACCCCTCCTTATGCCCCCAAAGTTTATCCCTTATGCCCCCCCAAAGTAAGAAATGCAAGTAGTTTCTTTTCCAAGGTGGATCCCAAACCAAAACTCCCTCCACAATAAAACAGTGCCATTGGCAATCCCTTATGCCCCCATATGAAATCCCCATAGCCTTCTCCTACACCATGCCCTAAGCAATCTACCCAACCAGCCA
This sequence comes from Taxus wallichiana var. yunnanensis, assembly GCA_018340775.1. NCBI lineage: Eukaryota > Viridiplantae > Streptophyta > Pinopsida > Cupressales > Taxaceae > Taxus > Taxus wallichiana. The sequence goes on along the minus strand of CM031243.1, from coordinate 169,784,364 downwards.
AGAACACAAACACAAACACCATTTAAACATGCATGCAAGAGAAGGAAAACATTTAAAACACAGCTCAAGATGCCTACCTCTCCATAATGGAGTTTGTTCCAAGCTCACAAGCTTTCCACAATGTCAAAGTGCAGTCCAAAACTAGCAAAGTATAAGCATGCAAAAAGACTCCAAGCTTCCTCCACAACAAGCTCCAAAACAGCAACAAAAAAATGTGCCCCCAAGAGGAAAATAACAAAGTTTCAACAACCTCAAATGAGCAAGAAGCTTTGAATTTAAAGGAGAGGGAAGAGGAGAGGATGATGTGGATCCTTGTGGGATGCCACATCATTCTTCCTCAACCCCAAGAGGAAAGTCAACATCCTCACCAAAACACAATAAATAAAAATGACAAAATGACTTACACACTCCAAAATGACCCATACTTCAAAAGGACTGCATTAAAAATATGTAAGGGAAGTGCAATTAAAACTTACAAATTGTCACTTCAAAAAGCATTAAAAATGCCTAAATTTAACCTCCAAACCATAGGCATGGTTGGTGGATCATTTTAAGAGGTGTGGGACAAGTTTAACTTGTCCCACAAGCCTCCAAATTTGGCCTCCAAGGACAATTTCGAATTCCTAAGGAGATGAAGTGTTTAACATTCCAAAATCTTCCTTACATGCTCTTACAAATTTCTTACACATTCTTACATATTAACTTACACACTCTTCCAACATTATCATTTAAATTCAACAACTTTATTAATTACATCCCATGTCCCAATTAAATTTAATAAAATTTTAACTATAGGATTTCACACATTAATCTTCCACATTAAAATTAACTAAAAGAAGGAACACATTACTAATAAAATACATACAACAATAATTAAAAAGGAACACATAAATAAAACACATATATCCCATGGTCACAATAATGGAAATCCCCCCATGGGAAATCCTAACATAACACAACACACAAACACATAACATAGTTGCCATGGTGACCTTGTTGAATTCACCCAGAATTTCAATATGGTTAGTCTCTAGTCCCCCAACATTGTTGTGATTTTTAACCTACAAAATGCAAATACCTCCTTCAGCCTCATGGCCATATCAGAACATCCAAAATGATATAAACAACATTTCAAAATCATCTAATCATATGAATCACGACAATATCAAGAATACAACATTATCATTTTTAATTAATTAAATCAACTATATCATCATCAATGATCTATCATACTAGGTCTACCCAAAATATCCAATGTCATAAGTCCAAATCAACATCCATATTATGTCCATGTCAAACAGTATATCATCAACCTCATATAAAAATGTCTCTAGTAACCATCATGCATAATAATTGAATCCAGATCAATAATAATCCATGATCTAACATCTAACCATCATACCATCGGGAAGTCAAAGTTAGATGGTTGATTTATGGAAATAGGTGCATCGGCCAGTTGGTAGGTGATAGCCTGGCCCTTGATGGACTTTTGATGAATGAATTCAAGGTCAAGGTCGGTGAGAAGCATAAGCCAGTGCATGGCACACTAATGTTGATAGGGTTTGGCATACATATAGTATAATGGGTTAGTATTAGTAATGATGAAGGTTTTATGGTTGAGTAGGTAATGTCAAAGTTTGGTAGTGATAAAAACTAAAGCTAGGAAGAGTTTTTTGGCATGGTTATATCTAGTTTCTTAGTCCATAAGGGTGAGGCTTATGTAATAAACCAATTTATCTCGGTGTTGGCCATTGCAATGAGAAAGCATGGCACCTAAAGAATGGTTAGTGGCAGAAATGTATAGTTAAAAGGGGTGGTCATCCTTAGGAGGAATGAGCACTAGTGGTTAAAGGAGGTATTTTTTGAGGCCTCAAAGGATTTATGACACTCATCATCCCATTTGAATGAAACATCTTTCTTGAGAAGATGATGAAATGGGTGACATGGTCGAAAGTTGTGAGCTAAAATGACGAATAGATTGTAATTTACCTTGTAGGATTCGAATTTGATGGAGATTAATGGGCGGATGTATTTTTAGAATAGCCTTGACCTTAGTAGGATCAAAATATATGTCATGCAAATACATGATGAAACCTAGGAGTTTTATGGAAAGTACAACAAAGATGCACTTCTTTGGTTGAAGATGCACACAATTTTTATGAGACAAAGTCAAAGATGACCTTAAGGACTGACTAGTGTTCGGTTTGATGTTTATATTTGGCCAAAATATCATCTACATAATCTTCTAATATGTGATGCATGATGTCATGGAATATGTAAGTCATGGCTTGCTGATATGTAGCACCAACATTTTTAAGACCAAAAGGCATGAATCAATAGTAGAAAGTCCCCCAAGGGGTGATGAAGGTAGTCTTGTGTTGATCTTCTAGAGCTAGTAATATTTGATTGTAGCCCAAGAAACCATCCATGAGCGATAGCATTTCATGGTCAATGGTGAGATCAACTAGTTGGTTGATGCTTGGTAGGGGAAATCGTCTTTGGGACAAGCTAGGTTGAGGTCATAGAATTCCATACAAATGCGAAGTCCCCCTATTGCCTTTGTGATAGGAACGATGTTAGAAATCCATTGGGGATAGTCAATGGGTAGGATGAAGGAAACCGAGAGAAGGAATTGAAGCTCTTCTTTGACTAGAAGAGAAATGTGAGGATGCATTTTTCGCAACTTTTGTTTGATGGGTTTGGCATTAGGAATGGTTACAATATTGTGGACCATGATTTTTGGGTCAATACCGGGCATATTAGCATAGGACTAGGAAAACACATTGCTATGGTCCCAAAGGAAAGAGGTGAAGGCTTCTTGTTTAGTAGCATCTAAGGATTGGCCAATATTTAGAATGTGTGGGTCGTCTTGAGTGTTAATGTTGATTTCAATGGTCGATTCATTCAACATGGTTTGCATCTCGAAGGTAACGACCGAATGAATATAAGAATCTTCTACACCAAGGTAAGTGAGGATGGATTCATCATCCTGACATTGAACGACATTAATATAAGGTGTATCGTCATCAATCATGTCGATATATGAATGGGAGAGAAGAGGAAGCCTCGCCATCGCATTGATAAATCGAGGTCCCAAAGAAATGGTGTTTACGAAAAAAAGTTAGGAGGAATAGATTCGGGATCTATTGACTCGTGGTGAAGAGGGTAATGTGGGTGAAAGAGGTGGGGAAGGTTTTTATCCCGAATGAGGTCAACAAAACATTCTTAGAAGGTGGTGCATTAAAACCAATGACACTATGGTCATTGTGTTTACGAGAGGTACAAGAAATGATAGTATGGCGGCCCTGTTTGTAAAATATGAAGCCAAATCCTTTCCACGTGCACTAGTGGAGGAAAGTGTGAGTGAAGTGGTAGTTAGTGAGGGATTCTAGGTTAGATGAAAATGATGGGGTTTGGGATGGAGATTCAGGTTTATAGGTGGCCATATCAAGTCTCCCATACATTAGATTAGTGTGAATGTGGGGAGGGCCATAAGAAAAAATGTCACCAATGCGGATGTCATAACTAGGTGTTGACGCAAGTTCCCATACTCTTACGGGGTGAGGAAGGTGTCAATATTATATAGGCCGTATTCCCCTAGAGAGTGAGGTATTGAAAAACACCTTTTAAGGGATCAGTAGTTGATATGTGGGTAGCAGGGATATATGACTCGCTAGATGATGGGGAAATAGGTGAGTCAGTGGTAGAGGCCACAACAAAGTAGGGATAGCAAGGTTAGATGCAGGAGAGGTGGTGGCAATTTTGGTTGATGGGATTGTAGGTGAAGGTGAAGTAGGGAGATTGGAAGATACCTTGATTGGTACTAGCACATCATTGGTATGGTATAGAATGTTACAGGTCTTGAAAGGTGATGGGTCAACAGGGAATGGTGTAATTATGTCCCTTGTGTTCAAATTTGAGGTAGTGGTGTAAAGTCAAAGGGACATAACCCATGGCATGGATCCAAGGTTGTTTGAGTAATAAGTTATAGTGGAACTCCCCTTCTAGTACATAGAAAAGTTACAGAATAGTGTGGGGACTCATGCAGACATGGAGAAAGATGGTACCCAGGGTAGAGGTCATGGCATCATTGAAGGACCACAACATAACTAGGTTACCATGCATGTAATTAGTAGGTATTCACATTTTTTCATATGCATGGGAGGAGATGATGTTAATACTAGCACCACCATCGATCATAATGCATTGTATGCACATATTATCGATAAAGATGAATATTAAAAGAGAGGGGTTAGGGTCGTTGGACTGGAAGGGAGTGATCTCTTCATCTGAAAAGATGAGGGTGGCTACTTGGTGAGTAGGTGGAGGAATAGAGGAAGGAGATGACCTAGTGAGAGAGGAAACATGGTGAGGGGTAATGATGGAGGCTACGAGTGTGGGATCATTTGGTAAAACCTCAATAGATTAAAGGAACTCCATGAGGGCTTGACGATGTGACTCAGAGGTTTGGACGAGGTCATATAAATAAATTTTGAGGGGGATTGGTGCAGTTGTTTTAGCATTGTGCGATGTGTGACCCCATCAGAAATAGGATATGCAGGACCTTGAATGATGACTTTGGGTATGGGTGTAGATGATATGTTGGGTACAGGGTTCGTTGATGGGCCAGTTGTCTTTTATTTCCCATGTCTTTCTGAGCATGGGTGGTAAAGTGAACCATGTTAATTTGAGGGGAGGTGGATGAAGAGGTGCATCATGGAAGGTATAGTGGCATGAAGGGAAAAACCCTAGTGGGGGATACGATCCTTGTGAAATGAGTAGGGTGTGTTGGAAATTGGGTGGTGGTTTGGCCAACTCTCTTATACTGGACCATGTTGATGTCAAATCTTAGGGGTGGATCAAAGAGTTGTGGGGGTGAAGATTTTGGTTTTTGAGTAGGTAATGGAAGAAGATCAGTGGAAATTAGTCAAGGTGAAATGTGGTCCTCATCAAGAAGATTGTCGTCGTCAAAATTTTCTTTGGGACAACTTAATTAGACAAGAGCGGTTTTTAAATCCTTACAATTCTCTACATTATGTCCTAACACACGATGGTAGGTGAATATTTTATTTTTATCAAACCCAATTGGTTTGGGTTTTAGTGGGTCAAATTGTAAGGTCTAAGAGGTGGTAATGTGATGACAGAAGTTTCAAGGAGATTAGTTAAGATTTTAGTGTAAGACCCTGCTAGTGGATCACAATGGGAGGTGAATGTGGGTTTGGGTGCAGAGTACAAATGATTTTGGAGGAAGAGGATTTATAGGAGGGGGAGTGGGTTGGTCCACTATTTTGGTGTGTGGGGTGGTCTTTGGTCTTGATTGCATCTGCTTGGGTACGGGCATAGTAGAAGAACTGGAAATGGAAGGTTTGGTTGGTGTAACTATCTTATTGGAGGGTAGTGGATTCTTAGCTTTAGGTTGCACCTTTTTGGACAAAGGTGACATGGGTGTATGTGATGTAGATGGAAAATTGGATGGTGGAAGAGGAAGGGTTAACTAGAGGGGTAACCAAATTACTATGGAGGTGGTCGTTAGAGGTTGGGTACAAGGTACGAGTGGAAGAGAAGAAAGTGTCACAGGTAGTGAAGAAGTTATGGATGGTAGTGGCAGTATGGGTAGTAAGAAGGTTACAAGTGATGGCAAAGGTTATGTGGGTCACTTCGGTATATTAGAGGTCCGTGATGAGGAGGTGGGATTTTTCAATCTTGTATTACCAATGGAAGGAGTTTGTTTGGCCAAGGTCGAGGGGTGAGGTCCTAGGATGGACGGAAGGGGTGAAGGTGACAATGGTGTAGTAGGAAAGATTGGTGTATGGGGTCTTCTTTATGGGGGCTGGCATAGGTTTAGTGTTGGTTTGGGAAGATGTGGCTAAATCTAATTTGATGGGTGGGTGAGTAAGGCTTGATGTCGGCATGACCCCTAAGGTAGTGATGGGTTTAAGTAAGGGAGATGATATAGGCATGGGTAGGTGTTTGGGTGTAGATGTATGTTGGGTTGTGGGAAGAGGTGTGTGTTGGGCTATGGTTGGTGACATGGAAGGTGTTGCAATAGTTGTGATTGGGTCTAGTTTGGTCACTCGAAACACTTTTGGATAGATAGTGGAGGTGTCGTTGGTGACAACTATATTTGGGTTGAAACAAGAAGTAGAAGGCATCCCCAAAGTAAAGCCCTATCAACATAGTCCAGGTGATCAGCCAAGCATGAAAATGGTACTATTGTAAGTGAGGCCGACATGGATCAAGTGAAATCCTTGTAAAATGTGTTTGAGATATAGGGAAATGGCTAGCCTTAGACTCTGTGGGTAAGAGAGCTGAAAGTATATCAGCGGGCTCTTGAAGGTTTGATGGTGAATGGTCATCTATAGACAATGGTATTTCTATAGGATCCTCCATGGATAAAGGAGAGGATGGGCCAAATAAGGTTGAATCTCCTTGTGATGGTGTAGGTTATGGACATGCATCTCCTATTAGTAGGAGAGGTACCACTAATAACTACTTGGAACTTTGAGGGGTCAAAGGCTGCGTCTTTGATTATAGGCTCTTCCATGGGTGAAGGAGAAAATGAAGGGGGTTCCTTTATGGGTGGAGGAGTAGATGAAATAGGTTCTTGTGCAGGTAGGGGAGCTCGGGCTAAGATTTTTTCTATGGAAGGAACATGAGGAAATTGGGAAGCAACTGGTATGTCATCAAAAATAGCGTGGACCTTGTGGATATTGCTATTTGGTTGAAGTTTCAATAGTTTGATTGGAAGATGGGGCATGATTAGGGAATGGATTCTTGAAGATATGTGGGTTTTGGTTAGCGGAGGCATTTAGGCTATCCAAGACTAGATTCCGTTGTCTAACATTTCTTCGACCATATTCTTGAAGGTGATGTGGTTATTGTCAATATGACCTTTGACACGATGATAGTTGAAAAATTCATGTTCCTTATACCACATGGGCATGGGGCGCTCAAGGTAAAAAATAGTGTGTGGTTTTATAGGTGGGAGGGTAATGGCACCAGCCTTAATAAGATTTTCCAAAACAAAAGCATAAGGTTCTCCTATTGAAGTGTACTTTCATTGTTCTCATCTGAACTAGAAAGCTTGGATGGGAGAGAGATTAGAAGGAGGTTTGGCTAGGTTTGATTGATGAGGGGGCCAGCCTTGAGAACTATGGCATTGGAAGATCCTTTGGGTTTTGAATAGTTGTTTTGGGGTTTGAAGATGAAGAAGCATCATTTTATTTGAACACGATGTTCTTATTATGCAGCTGAATTTTCTTCTCTTTGATAGCACAAATTTCCAATTTCCGTGCCATGGTGAATGCCTCGTCAAAAGTGTGAAAGGTTTGCACCTACAGAGTTGGTGAGATGTGTCTAGCAAGCCTGAGTAAACAAATATATGATTTTATTTTGAGGTAATTGAAATGTGAGCTAGTTAATTAGGTTGTGCGCCCAAATGAGTGATAAAGTTAGCGATAAACTCATCATCATATTGTTGTGTGGAATAAAGATCAGTCATGGTGACCTTCTTAACAATGTTGATTGAGAAGTGGTCTAAGAAGGCTTGGGATACTTGATTAAATGAGTAGATGGAGTGTCTTAGTAGTCCACTGTACCCGAGTCTAATGTAGGTCCTATAGGGGACATAGGGAAGGTCTCGTAGGAGTAAAGCGTCATCACGGGCGATCGGTAACACCCATGTTTGAAAGACCAAAATTATGCTACGGGTCTTCTTTACTATTGAAACAGTTGAATTTTGGTATTTCCTAGTGTACATGGTATGGGTGAATAGGGATGGATGGATGAATGGGCTCATTAGAGATTTCATCATACATGTGAGAATTACGTGATCCTGAAACCGATGCTTCTAGCATTTGCATATTTTCCATCATTAATTTTATGGGGTCATTAGTAGGTTGTGATGGAAGGGATCCTCTTATGGCGTAGGAGGGCTGGTATTGAACATATGATGTGGTTGGCATTCCAATGTATGGTGATGATGAATAGGAAGGTTGAGAATATCAGACCGACATAGAGGGCATATATCAAAAATGGGTGATAGATGAGATATGCGGTTGTTGATAGTATGTGTATGTATGAGGGATGATCATTGTGACTCTAGTAGCAATTGGGGGTATATATTACGGGATATAGAGGAAAAATTCTAAAATGGGGTAGGGGTCACTAACACCATGGGTGTTTGTGTTGTAATTGGTATCTATGAGACAATGGGTGCAGATGGGGTTATGGTCTAGGTGGTCAATGAAGGGACAATAAATACTACATGTGTGACTGATACTATAGATGTAATGGTCATAGTGGGTATGGGGCCTAGTTGTGAAACCAATGGGGGTAAATCAGGTGATGGTAATGCAACATTAGTAGGGCTAACATAGAAGTGGGAATAAGGGCAAGAGAGATGGATACAGGCATGCCATATATCAACTGACTTGAGGAGTCCTGGGTGGAAGAGTGGGAAAGGTAGAACTGTAAGGCCACAAGATTTTGATCAAGGAGTCATGAAAATTCCTCATCTCCTGTGAAAATGGTGGTAGGTAGGGTTAGATCCATGGGTGACAGGATAGAGGGTGGTGAAGGACTAGGTGGGAGTGGTTGACGACTAGCGTGGAATATAAGAGCATTAGCTTGATTGCGAGTCAACACCATGTGAATGAATGTATATCAGGTGATGTTGTATCTTGTAGATGACACAAAGAGTAGTGGGAATGAAGTAAATAGGTGTTTATAGGTGAATTTGGGAAATGTATCAGTTGATATTTAGCACAGGGTAACCGACAACAATGCTTAAGATGATGACTAATACCGATTCACGGGGGTAACCGAATTGGTTACTCGAGATTAGGAAAATTTTACCAAATGAGGCAACAAATGGTGATGGTCAAATGAAGAAGTTGTATCATGAATTTTTATTGAAGCATAGAGAGTACAGAGACTCACAGGAACTCTAAAAAAGAAAATGAAATAAGTGTTCTTTGGGAAATTTAACCAAAAGAATAGAAACTGATTTCGGTTAGGGAGGGACTGGTTCTAGTGGATAAACTGATGTTGGTTAATATGAAAATTGGAAAAATGTACAAAAATGGAATGTTGTGAATTTGAGTTAGATAAATAATCAACCCAGGTCTGAGATGATGCAATGAAGTCTTGACATAATCAGAAGAAGTCAGAATACTCCAACTATGATTGTGGAGTGTGCAAGGAAAAAGAATGGAAAAATGGAGAAATGTATCCTCACACCTCAAAATGCACATCAATCAAATGCTAAAAACACATACCTAACAAGTGATTTTTAATGTGTTGAGCTTATGCTATTTAGAAGACTAACTCATGAATTTAGAGTAGAGTTTTTAGTGAGGAAGGCTTCCTACGAAGAAGGATATCTAAAAGGAGAGGTTTCAAGTTATGTTATGGTAGGGGCGGGCCATCCTCTAAGGTAATGACTTGACATAAGTAATGATCTAGGGAGTACCTGCCAATCCTCTGATTGTGTGATTGCTGATAGGTGTTCCCAGGTAAGATGTTGTTTAAGAAAGATGTGTATATTTGATTTTTTTGTAGTTTGGTAAGATACACACACACAAAGAGAGAGAGAGAGAGAGAATGTGATTTCTATGATTCTTTATGTCAACCATCAGCTGGACATGACTTCCAGCATATAGGTTTCCCTCATTTTAATGTGAGCTAAATGCAACAAATTAGAATGTAATGCAACCAATTTTAAGCCCAAATTGAAAAATTACATTTGATGAAGCAAATGATGAATAGGAGAGGGTATGCTCTTTTACTAAATGTAAAAATAAATAAAGTAGAGTGATTCATTTTAAACACACCAAGATAAATGTTTCTTTTAGAGAAATTAGAAAGAAGAGAGGATTATTAGAAGAGAAGATACTATGTAAGCATTTTAAAGGGAAACAAACACACAAATTTCTCCTAGGAATGAAGAAAATGCAATAGAACCCCTGATGGGTCCCACTGGGCATGCCAAAATGTTTCACTATTTTCTTTACGTTATTGAGATGAAATAAATAAGGGTAAGGGCCAAGGAGGAATACCTATTTATGTTGGTCGGTTGATGGTTGTTGCACACATTTTGAATTCTCAATCCAATGTTGATTGTGAGAGCTTCCTTTTGGCTAGGAGGAACTACCTGAAATAGAAAACAAGACCATAAAAGAAGAGTTAAATAATATATGATAGTGGACTTCCTAGCTTGTGCTAGATCCAGGAAGTGTGATACTCCCTTGATCAAGGGATCATTTTTGAAAGTTCCTAAACATCCCTAAATGTTGTTAGTTCGAAGAACATCTCTAGAGCTTTCCAACGACTATGAGAACGTGACAAACGGACATCGAGAGCTCTAGATATGTTTGGTCAAAGTTTAGACAGTGGGAAAGTCAACTCTGGTCAATTGGTCAATATTGGACTGAATCACACTGTGACATGTGGCTTTCCATCGCTCGTTGAATTCACTTGATTTTCCTATTGGGAGATGACAAGTGGACTACATGATGACCAAGTTAATTAATTTTGATACCCCATGGTATGGGTCGAATTTTTATTTACTTGGTAAGTCCACTTACACACCATTCCTAATGCCACGTATATATATATTAATGTTCAAACATTAGTATAAACCGCCACATGCTAAGTGCATTTGTGAAGGATGGAAGCGGTGGTGGGGGCATGCAAAGGACCATGTGGAAGGAGGATGAAGTGGTTGTTGGGGGCTTAAAGCCATGCGTGGTATTATCCACGTGAAGAATGGAGGGGATAAGGGTTATTAAACCTTACCCAAATATATGCCGCTCCATTTGGGATTATATCCCATTAAAAACATTCAAAACCACTCCCCCTCTCCTTAGCCACTAAAATGGATATTTATCCCATTAAAAATGCAAACCGCCCTATATGGGTATGTAATCCCATTTATTTTGCTATGGGATTAGGCTAATATTAGCCTAAGGATGATATGAAAATGCATATTTTAAGGGCCATAATTTTGTATAAATAGGGAACCCATTTACATTGTAATGAACACACACACAACCCAAGCTTATTATTTGTTAAGCTTATTGTGGAGACACAACCTAAGCTTATTATTTTTTAAGCTTATTTGTGAGATGTGTCAACAAATATTGTTTATTAGACTATTATTTTAGGCAATAGTAGATGAAATATTTGTGATTGGGAGTAAATTATAAACTACCCAATAGGCCCATTGAGCCATACCAATTACTTGAAAATCCTGGATTGTCGACCGGAGTGCTAGTGTCGCATTGATAGCATCGGAAGGCCAATCAAAGCCGAAGGAGATTGTGCATCAGGAAGGTGAAAAGCAATTCGACTGATCATCGAATTTTTCAAAGAACTGGTGTACTAATAGGCAAGTAAAATTCCATTAGGTTTTCTTGTGAAATTACAATTGTAACTTACAAGTTTTGACTAATGGAATGGTTCGATAAGAACCCAAGACATAGGCAATTTCCAAAGTCCGTAATCAATCTTTGTGTAATTATCTTAAATGTCTTGCATTTTATTTTAAATTGATTAATTAAAAGGAGTAAATTATCGGCAAATAATTAAAGCCTATAAGGGTCTGAGATTAGGTAGTAATAATCTGATTATTTTCACATCAAGTTTGGTGTCAGAGCTGGTAATCGACACCTGCAAACTTGCTAATCTCTAAGCATGCTTGGTATCAGAGTTGTTTTAGTTGCATATTTGTTTTTCAGGTAAATCGATTAATAGAGTGATTGCTTCAAGATTGGTGCAGTTGGTTCAGTTTGTGTGAATAGGGTACATGTGCACTATGGGAAAGATGTCTAAATAGGTGAAGCTTGATGAAATTGAAGCTTATAATCACCAGATCTAGGAAGAGAACTCTCTCTTGTGATCCATGTATTACTCCTTGGAAGAGGAGTATGCTCGTTTGAAATTAGAACTGAAAACCAAGGATGACTCTTAGCAAGGTTACAATGTGGTGATCAGAGGAAGGAAATACCTTTAACTTCAGATGCAATGACCATGGCGAGATGACTACACTTGTAAGTTGTTCACCACAGAATCTTCTTCTTCCTCCCATTCGGTTTAATTCGTAATGAAGTCTTTGGTTTGTTTGAAAAGCATACTAGAGGCATTGGATCCAAGTTACTAGATAAAATGGGATTTGATGGAAGAGGCCTTGGGAAAAATGGCCAAGGCATTTCTAACCCAATACAAGTTGAGGATCATCCTCATTTTGTAGGTTTGGGTTTTCCTAGTGTGGGAATGGAAATTGGAGAATGCTCCAAGAACGTTGACGGGAGACAAGCTTCCGAAAGCAAAGATAATACCCCACTAGTCCTGCAAGAAGATTCTGAGTAGGAAATTTGTGCTTCGTCGTCATAGGCAAGATGTGGTAAGAGAAATCAGTGAAGAGGTAATGAGATTCCACCTCTAGTTTCTTACCATAATCATAAGCACAATAAAACTTTTGATCCATTTTTTCAGCTTAAGAAGTATGGTTATGATTTTTAAAAGATGTGGAATTCTTTTCCATGTACTTTTTGTGGAGTGCATAATCATTCAAAGGTGGCCATATCTTTGGAAGAGAAGGAAGCGATGAAGAAGTTGATGCCATTCATTAGGAATAAGGAAAATAAAAAAGACCAATCTCGTCATGCAGAGTCGAGAAATGGTAGAAAGAGTTCCTCATCCCAGAAAGAAGGATATTAAGAGGAATTTTTGTGCTCATTTCTAGAGGAATGGGCATTAGGTGGAAAATTACTGGAAACTGCATCCATCTCACCATCAAAGTAATGGCAAGCCAAAGATGGAATGGAGGCCTATTGTAAAGGTAGAAGAGGTTTCTACTCCACCACCAGTTGACAAGTCAACCCAGGACCAGGTAATACCTGAAAGTGAAAGTCCTTTAAAATGGGTAAGTCAACAATTTTTCAATTATATATTACATAATTCAAATTGATGAATCATATGCAATATTAAGTTTGGAGATCAAATTTTGTGAGAAAATGCTTGAGAGAAGGTTTACCATACTCAGTGGATTTTCTTACTTATAAAATTTGATTAATGCTCCAAACATATCTCCTAATCAGCTTGTGAGTACCTGTTATAGCTTGGATACAAGAATTAACTCATATAAAGCTTGGAGATAGATCTACCATTTGTGCAAAAAAATAGAAGTTCCCAGAGATCAGCTCGAACTTCATTCTGTGTAGAGGCATTGTGACCGTGCAAATGAATGGTAGCTAAATCATTATGGGCATTGACATCAGGTTGGAACTTCATTACGTGGAGAAGCCATTATGGGCATCTAGCAGAAAGGTACCGATATAATTTGTCAACAAAAGGAGCTCTCAAAAGATCAGCTCGAACTTCATTCTATGTAGGGGCATTGTGACACACGCACGAATGGTAGTTGAATCACCATTGGCATTGACGTTGGGTTAGAACTTCATTTTGTGTAGAGGCATTGCAACTGTGTAGTAGAATGGTACCTGATATTAATATGTCAACAAGAGGAGCTCTCAAAGGATCAGCTTGGAACGCGTCATTCGATGTCAAGGCATTATGACCGCACATTCATATGGTAGCGAATCAACAAACTTAGCATCATGCATCGGAGGCTCGAGGTCTTGAAAGAGGCTTCACATCATGCATCGAGGTGTTGAGGTCTAAAAATGGACAAGTCATTGTCCATCATTAACATTGGATCAATCAAAGCTCTACGTAACATGGAGTTCCTTCAAACCAGTTCAGATTCTATGGAATCAACTCGGAGCCAGAGCTATGTTATAGAGTAAAAGAAGATCCTTGTTGTCAAATATCAATAAGCTTAGTACCACACAAAAGGAGTGTTGAGGTTTCATTTAGAAACTTAACACCATAAAGCGGAAAAAATGGAGGTCTTCTTCGGATATCAAAGTGGCATAGTAGAAGCGTCGTGGGCCCATAACCCATAGGTCCCAAGATCATAGTAGAGTTTTCAAAGTGAGAAGGTTGGAGGAGAAGACCCAAGGGTCTACTACAACAGCACTTCCGAGGTATGGCAGAATAGAGTTTTTCAGATTCAAGACAGTATGGAAGCTTTTTGGGACAAAAAGCCTTTCTAAGTGGGGAGGTGTGATCAGGGGATCATTTTTGAAAGTTCCCTAAACATCCCTAAATGGTGTCAGTGTAGAAGATCATCTCAAGAGCTTTCCAATGACTATGAGAACGTGAAAAATGGACATCGGGAGCTCTAGATATGTTCGGTCAAAGTTTAGATAGCGGGAAAGTCAACTCTAGTCAATTGGTCAATATTGGACTGAATTGCACTGTGACACGTGGCTTGCCATCGCTCATTGAATTTTCTTGATTTTCCTATCAGGATATGATAAGTGGACTACATGATGACCGAGTTAATTAATTTCGATACCCCATGGTATGGGTCAATTTTTATTTACTTGGTAAGTCCACTTACACACCATTCCAAATACCACATATATATATATATATATATATATATATATATATATATATATATATAATGTTCAAACATTAGTATAAACCGCCACATGCTAAGTGCATTTGTGAAGGAGGGAAGCGGTGGTGGGGGCATGCAAAGGACCACGTGGAAGGAGGATGAAGCGGTTGTTGGGGGCTTAAAGCCATGCGTGGTATTATCCACGTGAAGAATGGAGGGGATAAGGGTTATTAAACCTTACCCAAATATATGCTGCTCCATTTGGGATTATATCCCATTAAAAACATTCAAAATAGCTCCCTCTCCTTAGCTTTGCTAAAATGGATATTTATCCCATTAAAAATGCAAACCGCCTATATGGGTATGTAATCCCATTTATTTTGCTATGGGATTAGGCTAATATTAGCCTAAGGATGATATGAAAATGCATATTTTAAGGGCCCTAATTTTTTATAAATAGGGAACCCATTTGCATTGTAATGAACACACACACAACCCAAGCTTATTATTTGTTAATTTATTGTGGAGACACAACCTAAGCTTATTATTTTTATAAGCTTATTTATGAGATGTGTCAACAAATATTGTTTATTGGCCTATTATTTTAGGCAATAGTAGATGAAATATTTGTGATTGGGAGTAAATTATAAACTAACCAATAGGTCCATTAAACCACACCAATTACTTGAAAATCCTGGATTGTCGACCGGAGTGCTAGCATTGCATTGATAGTGTCAAGAAGGCCAATCAAAGCCGAAGGAGATTGTGCATCAGGAAGGTGAAGAACAATTTGACTGATCATCAGAAGTTTTTAAAGAACTGGTGTACTGATAGGAAAGTAAAATTCCATTAGGTTTTCTTGTGAAAGTACTATTGTAACTTACAAGTTTTGACTAGTGGAATGGTTCAATAAGAACCCAGAGATGTAGGCAATTGCCGAACTCCGTAATCAATCTTTTTGTAATTGTCTTAAATGTCTTGCATTTTATTTTAAATTGATTACTTAAAAGGAGTAAATTATCAGCAAATAATTAAAGCCTATAAGGGTCCGAGATCAGGTAGTAATAATCTGATTATTTTTAGATCATCCCTAGATGGTCATCAATCCACTATTTAAATCAAATTAATGTGAGGAATAAGAAAAATCCTACTGTAGTGGATATGATTTAGGTATCTCATTAAAGAAAAATAAGCAAATCTAATATAACAAGCTAGGTTATAGCCAAATCAAGGGTAGATAAGTGTTAGCTTCTTTGGAACTAGTCGAGAGTCGGGTTTTGGGCTATTTAGGTTACTTGGTAAAAGGTTGATTGGTTCCGTTATTGGAAAAAGGGTATGAAATATATATGTCA
This sequence comes from Taxus wallichiana var. yunnanensis, assembly GCA_018340775.1. Taxonomy (NCBI): domain Eukaryota; kingdom Viridiplantae; phylum Streptophyta; class Pinopsida; order Cupressales; family Taxaceae; genus Taxus; species Taxus wallichiana. The sequence goes on along the minus strand of CM031243.1, from coordinate 169,768,542 downwards.
GCCAGGTATAACTGACAATGGTTTAGGGGATACTGATGATGGTCATGGGTAACTTGTGTCGATACATTCGGGTGATAGTAATTCAATAGAAACCTTATTGCAGAGTCTGGGTGAGGTTAGATAGAGCTAAAGAAGGGGATGGTGAGGTTTGTGGGAATGTTGAGAGCACTCAAAGAGGTGGAAGGGCCAAGATAGGTGATTTGATAAAGGGGTGGGTGAGGTTTTGAGTTTTTTAGAAAGTAGACTATGGAGGAATGAGAATATTAATGGAAGAATGATAACAAAAATAACAACTCTATGGATATAATAAAAATGGAATTTATTAGTGATAAAAAACTTACCAATGTTGTAGGTCCAATGGTTGGGTGGTGATGATGATCGGTTGGTGGGATAGAGCTTGGTGCAATAGTGATGCCTCCCAGAATGTCATCATGAGTGCAATCCTTCTAGATATGTCCTGGTGTTGGCTATGGATGTATGGGTCCGTGAAAATTCCATGGTTCTTCTTACATGCAGCTCTCTTCTTGTCTCCTTGATCTCAGAATGTGCCAACCCAAAAACAAGGTTGTTAAGGTGAATAAATGGTAACCGACAAGCTTGATTTGGGTTGACCGGTGTCGGTTCAGGGGTGACCGGCATCGGTTAAGGTGTGATTCCCTAGGTTTACTAAAAATGGCAGATATTTTTGATTTCTTGGGCTAGGTTGGTTTATTCCTATGGACCGTAGAAAGGAATATTCCCTTATAATGAGTGGGAATGTGGTGAGAGAGAACTTAGGCATGTTCTTTGATGGTTAGATCAAATCTTAGCTCATTAAGGCAAGTGATATCAGGTCTTAGTTAATTATGGAAACATGCCAAGAATAGTTCTAGGGTGAGGTGGCTAGGTGAGGTGTCTAGGTGAGGTGGAGGGGTGAGGTGGAAATTTATATTAATTAAATCAATTAAGTAATGAATGTTATGAGGATGGGTATTAATTTAATTAAGTTAATTAAATTAAAATTAATATGGGGTGAAAGGGTCCATGGTTAGGTGAATATGTTTGAGTTGGTTATTCAACGGGGACCAAGGCAAGTGTGACCCAATTTTGGTGTCTACACTCGGCCCCTTAGGAACTCAGCGCACAAAAATTTTGAGTTGGATATTCAATTTTTTGAGTAGTATCTTTCTCTATCTCTCCTTCCTTTACTCATTCTCCTCCATTATTCACATCTCCATCTTTGATTTCTTCATCCTTCGGCCATTATATGTCCTCTAGTGGTGTTAGAGATTCAAGTGTGGTCTCCTCAGACTCTTCTTCCTCCTTATCCACATTCAATTTTATCCTTCTCTTTTCAATTGTCTCCTTCTGTGGAGAGAGTTGTAGTGATATCCATACCGATTGGGGAGTAGTGCCTTGAGTCCTTGTTCTCCTGAACACCCTCTTTAAGTGGTGTTCCTAAGGGTATTCTCCTACCTTCAATTCTTCATCCCCTTCATCCCCTATGCACAAAGCCACCACTTTATTTTTTTCTCTTCCTCTTCATCATCTACTTCTATAGTTTCAGTGGGATTTGGAGCTGGTACATTCTCCACTGTATGCTTTCCCTTGGGTAGACTTGAGAGCACGAACTCATTCTCTACATATTTTTTTCCCTCAAAATTAGGCTTGAGATGAAGGTAGATAAGCACGACCCCATTATCTTCAATCACCAAACTCACGGGCTTCATGTTTATCATGTCTGAAATCAGCCTCTCTATGTATGCAATCTTCCCTGGACACACATAGGTCTTACGCAATGTGTGGTATTCATAGTATACCTTATCTGCAATATAGTTCACACATCACACATTGTTGAACCAATGGACCACTTCCTGGAAGTAGTACATTGTGAAGGAATATGGTATCTTACACTAAGGGCTCCAAGTACCACCCTTCATTGCAAACTACATGATGCAAAAGTGTTGGTATACTACGAACTGGATTTCCTTTCCCACCACTGAAGGTAAATCCTTTGGGATGCGTCACTCCTATTCAAATTCCATGTGGAGCCTGTCATACCACATCTCCGCCCTCCACTTGAATGGCCCACTCATTGACCCTTCACATAAGTATATCTCAAATCTTTCTGCTAGGGATTTATTATACATGGGGTACTCCTAGATCTTGTTCTTCGGCCCATCAGGAACTCTGATCTCCCAAAATACTAAGGACAATAGGATAGTTTTGAAACTTATTTTCTCGATTGTGTATATTCTTCCCCAATGATTATGTCTACAATGTAGCCTATTATGTTGTATCTTGTTCCCTGTGACATTTTCCTTGCAATGTGTAGCCACATTATGTTCACCTGGGACCATCTTTCTTGATCATTTAATTTGGTGACTAGATGTGCAGCTGCTTGTACCACTGGATACTTCTTCAATTTATCTATATCCATTTTGCATGGAAATTTTGTGTATCCTAACTCCTTCGTCTCCAATATGGCTTCTTTATCTATTAATTAACTGTTCAAGTCCACTCATCTGCCCCTCAATCATATTATAGTGGAAATAAGAGTGGATGTAATCCTTACCTTGTGTCCAGAAAAATAGAAGAAATCTTCATGTACCCTACTCATTAACCACTGGTACAAAGGTTCATACTTGCCAAAGTATGGGAGCTCATATAACTGATAAACTCCAATCTCCTTTAGCATATTCTCTCTGCATAATCAAACACTAACATATCCTCAATTGTGCTCTTGTTTTCCTTTGTATTCAATAGTGTGTCCAATTCATTTTTGTTATCTGATGTGTGGTGGTTGTAGTCATTGATCTTGCATTTGTGGACATGAGAGTCCCATTCTTGTCCCACTATTACACCTTATGGGTATTGCATTTCTGAAAAATTTCTCTCGGGAGAAATTTCAACCTCCACTTCCACCTTCTTCTTCCCTTTTTCTCCTACAATAGGTGCTTTCTTTGGTGCCATCTGTAAATCACAATGTTTTGTCCTCAAATGCTCATTTTCTAGCTTCTGTAATGTGTAACCTCAAACCCTAGCTCAAATCTATGTGTCCTAATGAAATCATGTTCCCTAGCTATGTCAAATGCTCTTCTTTGCTCAAACCCTTGACCAAAAGGAACATAAGCTTCTCCTACAAATAAATATGCTCCTCACATCTGGTTTCACACTCTTTGCACCTCAACACTCTTCGCTCAGCTCGGTTACACTTAGATCTTTCAAATTTTTGTGATTTATAATGGTAGGAATGAACTTGTATCCCATCCTTATATAAATTTTCAAAAATTTGGTGCATTTATTACTCCTTCACCTACCAACATTCCTCATTAATTGACCATTTTCACAATTTTCCATGTGGTACATCTTCGTGCCTTAGCTATAACCTTTTAGTGTGCCTTCCTACCTTCTGGCTACAAGCTTCTCTTCAATGCACTTCTATGTGCTTGAGTACCTCATCATTGCGCCTTCTCTTGGTAGTCTCCATGGCCGCCGCTTACCTCGTGTTATATTGTTCCTTCATTTATCTCCATCCATGGTCCTCATTTGGAAGTAATCTTCTTTTCACCAACTCTTTAAACTTTGAATAGCACCTATAGCAGTTTGTTCCTTTATGTGTACCCATTTCTCAATAACCACCCACACAAATAGTATGTGTAGTCATCTACACATAAAAAACTACTGAAATGGTAATTAGCTTCTGGCACACAAACACACTTATTTCACAAAACAACAACTAAATTGACAAAGCATAGCGATGAAGAAGGAAATACATTAAGGGAATACATAATTGAAAACCTAATCTAAATGGCAATATTGCCTTATTACAAACACCAAGAATACTTATTTATATTAGGGCTTCAGCCTACTCTCATTGAAGTAACCGGGTAACCGTATTCCATCAAGCATTTCTAACTAGACAAGCTCCTATTTCAAGTATGTGAGTGATAACATATGGTCCTAACCAATGTAATTTGAGTTTTATGGATGGCGTAGAAACTTAGAATCATAAAGGAGCACCATTTGTCCTATCACAATATTTTTTTCCCTAATGTGCCTATCATGCCATGCTTTCTGCCTGGATTTTTCTTACTTCTGACTCTAGCATGCTATTTCTCATCACTCATCCAACTTAATCAACTTGTCAATCCATTCTTCTAATGCTTTCTCATTAGCTAGACCTCTAGTGTGTGTAATACATAAAGAAGGTAACATAAATTCCATAGGAATAACTCTTACATAGTAAACACCAATTAAAAAGGTGTGGCCTTGTTTAGCTACTTGTATGTTGTTCTATATGCCCAAAGTACTATAGAAACTTTATCATCCCAATCCTTTCTTGCAAATGTGTAAAGGGGAAAATTGCAAGTTTTCAAGCAAGACAACTTTCTCCTATCTCAAAGTTTCCATGTTTTGATCATACTTAGGTACTCCAAGCCAAATTCAAAAGTCTAATCACTTCTTACAGGATGTGGATAGGTGATTTAGGAGAGTCTTTTCATCCCCCTAGGTGATTTGTAGGATTTTCTCAAGGATAACATCTTCTGGCCAAATCAGGGAAGGCTATCAAGAACAGTGAAGCCTCAAAGCACATTTCAGGATTTTTTAGGGATCAAATGGTAGAATCAAGTCCTAGCACCCCCACCATTAGATTCAGAGCATCATTTCCAATCAAATTCATATAAGGTTTCATAGGAAAATTCCACTTGAAGCTCAAGATATTCGCTCTGCAAGTTTTTCTCTCCCAAAGGCCATTTTTGGGACTTAGCCAATTTTGAAGTCGAGTCATTCCAATGCATTGGCGGAGAAGTATGGATACATTAGACATTTATCCTTTTGGTTAAAAAGTGCAAAAGTCACAAAGCAGCCCGCAGGCCCATGGAGGGGAAGAAAGCGCATTGGCGGAGGTGCGGAGGAAAACTTGGCACTTAGCCCTCTTGGTTAAAAAGACTCAAAGGAAAATTCTGGCCCGTAAGCCCACAAAGAGGGAAAATAAAAGGTCTTCACCCACATTGAACTAGAAGGTGACATTTTCATGGAGCGATGGGGTAGGGAGATAAATTGGGAAATTTTCCCAATATGAAATCACAAAGGAAAAAGGTAGGTCTTCGGCCCGTGCAAACTAGAAGGAGCCACATGTCTCGGAGTGGAGGGGCCATAGAGTTTTTTGGAAAAATTTTCCAAAAAGGGAAAAATTTTAAGTTTTACCCTCCCAACCCAAATTTTGCCCTAATTTAACCAGCTTTCCCTAAATCTTTATAGGGTCATATCTTTCGAACCAAAGCTCGGTTTTCACATTTTTGATATCAATGGAAAGATGGTGAAATTCTCCATGTGAGGGACACTACAATTTTAAATTTTGATGGATTTTTGTTGGATAAAATAGAGAAAACATCTCTAGCATGTAAAAATGTAAAAAATTTCCTCTAACTTTGCTCTAATGTTCTCCTGCCACGTGGATGGCCCAATTTCAAAGCAATTAGGGCAAAGGATCAAATGGCTCATATAAAACTAGAAAATTGAAATATAAAACACATTTTTTCTCAAAGAATCTCTTCTTGGGCTTGTTAGAAGCATTTTCTCTGTACCAGAGGAATATGAAAGAGGAGAAATGATCAAAAAAATTTGTAACCACTTCTTGGCCATTTGGGGAAGTTGTAACTGCCCCTTGCATGCTATTTATCATCCTTTGAGAGTCATTGTTTGGTATAGAAATCAAATTTGGAAAATGGGAAGCACATTTTTGTGAATAGAGGACAAAAACAACATTCATTCTTCTTCTATTCTCCTTCTCTACATTATTTCTTCTATTCCCACTAGTTGTACAAGTTTGAACTCTGAGATCAATAAAAAAGGAAGGAATTTTATGTCCCCTGGATGGAAAGATTGATTGGTGCTTTTTAACCAGCATGTTTTATTTTTTCGTGTGCTCATAAATTGAAATTTTGTGTTTCTTCTGTTAATGAATGCATGTAATGAAACTTCCAGTTGATGTGTGTGGGCATCTGACACTCTACCCACAACATTGAACTCCCCCTCCTTCATTCTCACTCCCTCCCCTTTCTCAGATTGATTTCTACTATAGAAAGGAGTTGCTATTATTACCATAGGGATAGTGGAGTGTTCTTGTGGATCTTTGGTTGAAAAACCACCACAAATCCACTTTGTTTTTACATGCTAAACAATGGGAGTTGCACCATTCAAATGTAGAGGGACTTAGATTCCCATAAAGTTGGCCTAAAATCCACAAATTTATCCAGAAGACAAATTTTCTAGCCAAAACCCCTATAAAATGGGTTTTTTCATCAAATATTTCAATGTCATGTGATCTGTATAAAATAAAAATGGTGTTACTAGCAGGTACTATCTGTACTTATGTAGCACATTGATCATTGAAAAAGCTTTTTATTATGTAGTTGTATTATTCTACTATATAGGAGTAAAATTTCTACAAGCAAAACAAATAGGATGATCTATAATACCTTCTCCAGGCTGAGCCAACACTGTGCCAATGGCCATTCTAGAGGCATCCACATGTACATGAAATGGTAGGTCCCATGAAGGAAAGTGTAAAATAGGCACAATAGTAAGTTTCTCCTTCAATGTCTCAAACGCACGCTACTATGGTTCTCCCAGTAGAACATCCCTTTGACTTTTAGTAACTCCTCTAAAGGTGTGGAAACCTTAGCATACCCCTTTATGATTTTTCTATAATAACTAGTGTGACCTAAGAATCCGCATGCACCTCACTTTGACTGGTAGGCTCTTTCAGGATGATAATGACTGCAACCTTAGCTAGATCAACCAACAAACCTTCCTTGTAGATGATGTTCCCTAACAATATTCCAAATGGTGTAGAAAATACACATTTCTTGATGTTTAAAGAGATACTCAACTATCTACATATTTCAAACATTAAGCACAGATTGTCATAATGATCCTTAACAAGTCCATACACCATCCAATCATCTAAATAAACCTGCAAGAAGTTATGAATAAAATATTTGAATGCTTGAACAACTATGCATGAAAATATAGCAAGCACATTTTTCAAACCAAAAGGCATCACAATATAGGAAAAATTTCCCCATTCAGTGGTAAAAGTAGTCTTTTCTTGATCCTCCTGGGTAATCCTAACCTAATGATACCCAGAGAATCCATCTGTAAACAAATAGATTTCACACCCTGCAACTCGTTCTAGTATTTCCTCAGTGAATGGCATAGGAAAGGGATCAATCACATATGAAAAATTCAGCTCTCGGTAGTCCACATGGATCCTAATCTAACCATCCTTATTGATACTTGATAACTATTGGGCTAACCTAATCCTAACTCATCCAGGGATTGATGATCCCAGGACTTCAACATTTTGTCAATTTATTCTTTGACCTTCTCACACAAGTTTGAGTTCATCCTGTAGGGTCTCTTTCTCGATTGGGACACACCCTCCTTAATCTTTATCTCCATCTCTCCTAAGGATTCATGCATGCCTTTGAGTTCATGGTATCCCCGGAAATAAGTCTTGATAATCCCGTAGTAACTCAATGATTTTTGCCACTTCATATTCGACCAATAGTCTCCAATCATGGCCTCCTTAGGTTTAGGATCTATTCTAATATTCACTTTCTTTTCTTCATAGGTTCATGATAGGCGAGTGTGGTCTTATCTGCACTTTCCAACACTTCCTTCCTCCTACCTGTTGAAATTTTCGACATCCATATTTTTACTTCTTCATCATTCACTAAGTAGACCATTTTTCCTTTTTATTTCTCAAAGCAAGCACGCTTAAGTAATGTTGCATCTGTCTTTTTTTTTCTCCATCAAAATTTTCTCCTAAGTTTCCTTCATCAAATAAATCTTGAATGAGTTCTTCCACCTTGGCACTATCTCCCATAGTTAAGTGCTTTATAACCTTTAAGGCCTCTTCTACCGAGGTTTGGTAGAGAAAATTCAAATGTTTGGGTCATCCCTGTAATTAAATCCTACCAATTTCTAGTCTCTCTATAGAGCTCCGCATATACATACCAAGCATGCACACAACCTTGTAAAGTGGAATAAAATTTGTGCACCCAAAGTGAAGGTGGTAAATCTTCCTGCCCCTCTTTCTAGAGTCTCTCACACTGCTGAACGTGGTGCTGAATAGGTTGATTACCATGATAAGTGCATATTTGAGTAGGTGCATTACTCTGAAGAACCTAGTAGTAACAAGAGAAATCCTAATTTCATTCCATCCTACAATATTATCCTTGTGAACCACCCACCAGTATGCGTTGTTGTCCCACATAGGGTATATGCTAGCATATTTCATCTCTCCAAATGGTCTATCCATTGTTCCTCCATGGCATGAAAAATACCGTAGGATCTCATTCTCTAGTGTAACAAGGTACCGATTTGTTACATATTCTCCTGATACCACGAGGTCTGTTGTCCCTAGCAAATATACTCTTTACTTCATGCCCTACTAACTCATAAGTGTTATGAGCCCAATTATCACAAGAAACACTTGTAGTATTGCTAATAGATTATGTATATTCCCACTTTGAATAATTCCTTCTTTGGATGTCTCAAACACCTCTTGGTCTTGAACGCTATGTACATAAATCCTATTCAAGTGTTCCTCACTCAAAGGCTCAAAATAGGGCACAATTTTCCATCTTAAAGGGATAATAAATCTTTCCTCCTTATTTTCAAAGCTGATATAACCTTGTTGAACCAAAGATCAAAATTAATTGCATAGCACCAAGGAAACCCAAGTAGAATTGGGAAACTATCTACCTCTACCAGCTAAAACCTCAAAATCTCCAAGTGAACTTGGCTCCCTATGGTAATGGATGCATCTTTGAAAATTATGATGGGAGTGGTTGTAGTTCGGTTAGCCATGAACAATACTTTCAAGGATCGCTGCAATGGAGGTCTCCCCATTTTACCCTTGCATCAAAAGTAAGAAAATTGACTTCCATGCTTGTATCAATCAATATATTACTCAAAATCCACCCATAAACAAAAACATTTAGAGTGATTTCCTTGTCATAATCTAAGCTATGAGGGGGAATATTTACATGCAGGATCTGTTGTCTAGTCTCAATACTTGTGTGGAGTGTTTCCTTTAACCAATTCCCTAACAATGGAATGATATTCTCCTGGTGCAACATCTTGCACACTTATTTCAAGTCATCCATATCAAATTGGATTGTTTTTGATGATTTTTTTTACTCCATCTTCCATGATTTCTCCTTTAAATATTGTATTTCACCCTAAAGATTTCTGAGTACCTCCATGGTTTCCTAATAAACCTCCTTTTGATGGGTAGGATCTAGGTACCGTGCATGTAGAACCTCCTCCTTAGTGATGGTAGGCTTCTGTTGCAATGCTTCTTTGGCACGTGTTGCTTCAGCGTGGGTAGTGATCTTTACCTGCAATGCCTCGGATTTTGGTTCCAATTTGGGCATCCACTAATTTTCCACAGTGTGTTTATATCCTAACCATCCATGTGCCTTTGTTTTCTTGTTTATGCTACTTACTAAGATGCTCATACAAATCTGGGCATTCCTCATAACTATGATTCTTTCCATAGAAAGAACATGTAATATTCTGAGGACATTTACGCCTGTAGTGGTTAGGAGATCCACTTATATAACATGTTCTGTGAGGGAACTTTCCTTGTCCACCACCATGACCTCGTCCTATGAATCCACCATGATATCCTCGACCTCTGCCATGACCTCCTTCAAAATTCCCTTCATTTAGATCATAGCACACTTAATTTTGATCCCGATCCTAATGCTCATTCTTTCCTTTAGAGTTATCTGATACTCCTGTCTGTCATACACCAATATCTATAGCATTATGGATCTAACCAATCAGCCGACAAAATCCTTCGTGTCATGAGTCATAGACCTCAAATTTTACTGATGAGCACGAGACATTCTTCCTTATCATGCATTGTAATAATGGGAAGCGGCTAGCATCATGGTTTAAATGACATATCTCATAGTCCAATAGCAATGAGTGTACTGATCTGCGGGGACAACTATCCTTTGTGTGACCTTTCACTTCAAAATCTATGCACCAAATCCCTATGTGCATCTCATGTGCTATTTTTTGATAGCTTCTCCAACTATTTTTCCATAGCTATGATATGTGCTTCTAAAAATGGGCTCACCCTAGTTTCTATACTTCCAACTACCTCAACACGTAAAGATTATTCGAGTGCTTTACACAGAATCAATGTATGTCTAATGTGATATTCCCCTTCTAAAATGTGTAATCAGGACCTCCAAAAACCATTGTGCATGTTTGGCTTGCATGAATATCATAAGAAATATTAGATAAAAACATTTTTAAATGAGAATCATACTCTCATACACTCTCATAGTGCCTTACTTGATATCCTTGAGTGCACTTATACTCTTCTCCTCAAACTAAGGGATGCCAAACTCTTTAAGGAAATAATATTTTAAAGCTGCATAGTCTACACAAGTATGATCAGGGTCAAAATTTCTATACCAATTGTGTGTGTGCCCTTGTAACATAGTGCCAAATTGAATTGCCCTGCGCTTAGAAGCTATGATTCCTTTTGTGCGCCATAGTATTTCACACATGTGCATGTGTTTAGCAGCATCTTCTATTCTCTTATACTCTAGAAGATGAAGATATATCTCCATGTAAATATTCTGGGTTGGTGCGGACCTTTCCCACCTGATCCAAAACCTCTTGTGTTTCCTCTTCCTCCAAAACCACCAAATCCACTAGAACTAGAACCACCTATACCTCTTGATCTTGAACCTGTAGCCGGAGTTGGACCAGAAGATGTAATTCCATGTTTCCCAATAGTAGTACTAAACTGCACCCCTATAGTCTGCGAAGTGTTACTACTCCCAAAAGAGAGTCCAAAATTCTACACGCCTGAATTATGTGTAGAAGATACACCTAAAAAGGTACCTCTAAACAAAAGAAAAAAATAGTTGCGTTGTCATTGATGTGCTTGTTGTATGACTTAATCCAGCTCTTCCACTGCCTAAATTAGCTTGTTGACTGTTTTTTATACTAGATACTGGAAGACCAAGCGCAAGGGAAAGGTTTCTAGGTAGACTTAGATGCACGTTTGTAGCCTAGGTTATATTTGTTGTCACGCTTCTACATGAGGTGAAGGGGGTTCCTTGTCATGCTTTCCCAAATGGGGGGGTTCCCAATGCTCTGGTTCCACGTCTTCTATGTGAACTTCAAATCCTTCATGAGCCATCTCTCTCCTTAATGCCATCCACTCTATAATGTCACACCACTTCTCTATCTCCCTCTTGCATGCCTCATTGTACTTAAGCCGCCTTTCTTCTCTCTACCTCTCTACCACTAGGTATTTCATCTTTCACAAAACCTGATCATGCCCCCTCGTGTGGTGGGGTTTAGTTAGCCATTAGTTTTCTTTCCAAGTTCAAGGTTACCATGAAGATTTTTATTACCAGTGGAATGCCTTACAAGTAAGCTCCCCTGGGATATATACAAATTGGAATTCTACTACATCTGGGAAATAATAAGTGGAAATCAAGTACTTCAGAATATAGATATTCAGAACACCACGAAACCAAGTATCCACAACACGTGTCCAAATTAGATCAACATCATAGAGGGCCTGAAATTATTCCTACATCCAAACAAGTGTGTGATACCTCTAATTCCTTTTAGACGCATAAGAAATCAACCACTCGTATAACTCTACTAAAAATACGGTGAAGAATCTCTCATACAAACTATCATACATATTCTATTCCACCCATGCGTGTGTGTTAAACTTAGATTTGGTGTTGAACCTTCATGTGTATTCTTCTTCTAGATCATGTATCCACTCCTCAACACTTTCTAGGGTCAACCGGTATGTCTTCATCGTGAACCATCGGAAAATAATGAAAAGAGTTCCTAGAAATGGAACCAATGATGCAACCTAGAATTTACTAGTAAAATCCCAGGTGCATTGGCACATCACTCATCCTAAAATAAGTGCTCACCTGAAGCACACAAAGGTATCGAGACCCTCTTTAGGGTTCTATTATAGGATGCTAACATGATAGAGACTTAATGCATTCGATCCAAAATATTATATCATTCTACGGTGCATGTTTAGATCTAGATCTATAGAGTAAAAAATTTAAACTATAACCATAATGAAATCAAGCATGCAAGAACCAATTATACTCAGGATTAATACTCTGATTAAACAATATACTCCATTATATTAAACATGATAAATACAAATAAGCTCATTACAATAGGTAATACCATAGCTTATGCATGCATCGATCTAAAAGCATAACTTTATAGTAATTAGTTATCACACTCTCACACTATACTACGTAGATCATTACATATTTATAAGGTTGGAGTCCTACCATTCACTTCTTGCATAACTCCAAAAATAGGTCACATGATGAAAATAGCCATGCACCTTTACAATAATAGCCACACATGTAAGTGAGCAAACAATAAACCTCTTCTAGTTAACTGGAAGTAGAAAATATATTCTTAGGCCGCACCCATCCAAAGTGCTTAGTATTTACTCTTCCAAAAATATCGACACATGTCGTGTAATTATTTTCCCGGTTTATGTGCTCTGCATGTTATCTCTAAAAATAGCCCGCTCATATGAAAATGACTAAGTCCCAAATCCACACTTATCTTCTTCGTGTGTTTCTCCCCTATCCTTTTGCACCTTTGACTATGCCCTATTCCCTCACATGAAAATTTTGTGTTCCTTCAACTAAGTATCCACTTTCATCTGCTTAACAATCTTTGAGGAGAACTCCACCTCATTTTGGATGAACTACACAATTTTCTCATTGCTCATCAAATACCTACCAAGGGGATTTCTTGTCTAGAATAGATGGCCTAACCACCATATTGATATGTTTGGTATTCCTTTGATCAAATCCTCAACGGTGAGAATTGAGAGCCAAGAGCTACCATTTGGTCTATGACTTTGTTCAAATTTCTCAATGGCATAACCTATAGGTTAATGGCATTAAATATTTCTAAAAATCTCAAAATCTATGTTTGTAATCTTTCAACATGCTTGTTCTTGGTATCACACTTACCGCTAACTTGGTGAATGATTGGTTTAGTGTCTCCTAAGACCTGCAACTCCTTGATTTTTCTCTTTTCTAGGATCTAGAGACCATGCACTAATGGTTCATACTCTGCCATATTATTAGAACATGAACATGAAATTACAATATGTGAGAAAAGCAAAAATAATTATTACATAGATAAATGAGCATGACATCTACCCCGGCTTCATTTCTACTTCTTGAACCATCAAATAACATCCACCATAGTCCATAAGTAGTTTCCTTTTCTTGTATGAATGCCATGGGTATTGCAGATTCTTCTAGGAGAATGTAATAAGTTCCAATACCAGTATCAAAAGTTTTAATCTCTTAATCATAATGGTCAAACTTATGATCTATCTCATCCCATTAATTTAGCAACAAATCATGAATAGAAAGGGGAATGACCTACTCCTCATGAGATGAATCTTACTCATGTCCTTCTTTTATTAAACAATTTGATTGGATGGGAGTGGGGTCATATGATTCAATATGGTAAGAAAAGATGGGCTCAAATTGTATTATGAATTGGGTACCATATCTTTTTTTCAAAAGCATGTAAGTATAGTCTCGAGGATAAATAACTACCTACTTTAGTAGTGAAGTCTCTCGAAAAACATATAACAAACATAGGAGTCCAATTTATGACCGATATGTCATGAATTATGGCAAGAAGCCTTAGAAATATATGAAGTGTCAACTCAAGGTATTTCATTACACCGAGGACATTCACAATTGATCCATAAAGTTATAAAAACACTCCTAGACATAGGACTATATTCAAGATCTAGGATATCAACAATTTTCTTAGGCATCATAGAGGCACTAGCCCCTAAATCAACCATACAATTATGAACTAGGTATTTACCCATGATTAATGACATGTAAAAGGGTGGGGTTTTGACAATTTTACTTGATGATTCTTTTCTTGATAGACATGAACCGTAGAATGATCCTTTTACATTACTAAATCCATTGGAGGTAATTTCTTGAGGGCTTCACACGGGAGATTCCGCATTTGTAATGTAATAGAAAGTGCATCCAACGTTGAGACATTGACATTAGTTTTCTTCATTTTCTCAACATTTTAAAAAGGAATACCTATGGACTTCTGCATCTATGACATGCTAACTTCTTTCTTTTATTATTGTGGAATTTGTTTTGGCGGATTTAGCTAAAGATTAAATTCTTTGTTTATGGCTTTAACTGGGAGCTCAAATGAATTTCTTTTGTTTATCGTAGCTTAAAATTCCTTATCCGTGAAATTTTCTTGTTTTATGGAATGTGAAAATTGTGACTCCAACATCCTTTTCTTGTGTTGCATATTATTAAGCAACACTGATTGATGGTTTGTTAGAAATTCCAGCCACTTGGTTGATCACGGAAAAATCCTTGGCTCCAAAAAACATAAGGTTTGTATAATTGTTAGTTTATTGGCTTGATTCCATGGTCATATTTGGTGCCTCTAGGAGTGGTTATTGTTTATTAGAAGATATTTACACCATGTATGCTTGAAGGTGCATTGCCCTCTCACAAAAAAGTTGGTTATGTGAAAGATTACATGGAAAACACAACTCCATTTCTTGTGCTAAATTATTTTATACATGGACTAAATCCTGAATTAAACTAGGAGCAAGAAGTGCTTGTAAAGAAGATGTTGGTACCCAAATTGATCCCTCTTTGTAATCCAAACAACATCAATGAGTTAAGTAGAATGTTTAGATAAATATAGATCGGGATTTGAGTTGTTTTGTATCCGGGATGGATATGGAAATCTCTTTTCAGTTAGACTTGGGGAATATTGGATAACACCTAACTAAGGGTATGACCTACCCTGATACTTTAGGTTCTACCTATAACCAGGTGAGAGGATGCATTTTGTAACCTGTATTTGTGAAAGCAATGGGTAGAACAACACTACTTGGACTCTTGTTTTTATGGGAAGTGAAAAGGTAACCTCAAGAAGACATTGTCAATGTAAAATCATCTAACTCTCACAAGTTTCCACACTATAAAAATGTAGATTTCCTCTAAATAAGGCTTAAGTTACTAAAGACAATTACATTATAGTTTTCTTACGCATATTTTGGATAAAGGATGGATAAAATTAAAAATATCCGTAACATTTGTGCATAAATAATGCAAGCATGGGTATTTTAGGTGTATCGATGGATATTGGTTGTGATTTTGATGTATTGTTGGGAAGTTAAGTAGGATAAATTTTATTATACAAAATACTTAAATGAACCTTGACAAATGTTGTATATAATTGTTCTTGATGCAAAATACAAATCACATGATCTAAATCACTCCTTCAACTAGAAGGTTTGTATTCATGGAATCCCAAGAGCACAAGATTTCACAAAAACTTCAATAATTTAGACACGAAAGCTCTTGATAAATTATTAATGAAATAATGATAATTATTCATCAAAGATCCTAAATAAGATAAATACAACTTGAATTTAAAACCGTTTACCATAACATAAAGGAAAGATGCATCAATAATGTAGTTATAGTTGCCAAATTATTTCTATTTAAACTAAACATTTGTGTAATTCAAAGAAATTAATAAGCATAAGTTTGAAAAGGAATACAGAGAATCGATTCAAATTAATACATCTTGAAACAAATTAACATTGCTCACGAGAATACACACAAATTAATTTATGAAACACCAAAACTTCGATAAGGGGACACAACAACTCGACTCAATGTATACTAATGATTGTACCATGTAATCATCTTAGCAAGAAGGTTTGGGAATGAATGAATAAAATCTTAGGTATCTCAGATTAGTTTGGCTTAAGAAAGTATAAACTAGTTTTCTTCCTTCTTTCTCTAAAGCTTAGAAAAATTAACCCCCTTATGCGAGAGTATTCTCATCACATTTATACATTTTCAATCACTCATTCACCTTTCATTTCCCCCAAAAGCATGAATATCCAAATAATATTCTTATTCACAACATATAGTTTAATATGTTATCTTATGTTGCTAGGTGGAGGAATTATGAGTTACTCCCATTTTTCAAATCTTTTACATATGATTGGAATGCTATGTCATTCCTTTTTGAATTTATTTAATAATTTCTCCCTTTTGGTGGGAAAAGAAACCCTTTTGATAGTTTTTAGGCACCTCCATATGGCTTGATGTGATACGAAAATTCCTTTCACCTTTTGAGGATCAATCTCGAACAACACACACTCATGTTCGTGTCTTTCTTGGGATGAATAATTTTCCATAAATTATTTAACATCAATCCAAATATATTTTGTTGAAAATGCTAATATATCTCAAATTTATTTCCTTCGTGTGAGCTAACTAAAAATCCTTCTTCATTTGATGGCAATGATTTCATCCATTGAGCTCGTCATAACATTTCATTATAAATTGAGCTTCATTTATTCATTGGTATGCATCCTCCTTCCATTTTTAATCTTGAAAAGCTACTATGAGGATTTTTGTGGGTGTAATGGCAAGAGAATTTGTGGAAATGGTTTTGAAAGAAATATCCTCAGAAGATTTAAATCAAATCTTCGATCTAATTGCCTAGATGAAGCATTTGTTAGGGCTTTGTTTTAAATTGTAGACCTAGGGGATAACAAAGGGCCCTTGACATATCAGGAGATTTGAATTTCCCTCCTCTTGAGATTGATTAAGATCAATCCTATTTTCTTATATTTCTAGTTGATGTACTATCATCTCTTCCATTGGGAGCACCAAAAATATCCATAAAGAGTTGAAGAAATTATAGATTGAGAGGAGGCCTACTATGATAGGGATGGCTGAATATAAATGTCCCTTTTTATGCAATGAAGGATTTATTCTGAAAGAGGTTCCCTGGAATATTACGTGCTTTATGACAAGACTTAAATTGATATTGTGCCTACCATTTCTCACAAAGTGGAAGAATTGGAGTGACGGATCATTTCTCTTGAAAAAGGTCCAACAAGTCCTGTTGTAGTCATTATTTTACACTCACTAATTATTTCTAACCCTAAGCATTCAAGATTATCACCAACATATGCTTGGGCACTCACTTGAGGCATGCACGGGCACCGAGTCCCTCCTTTATGTGAGATTTGCAAGAGATTTCTACCATTAGTGGAGGATTATTTGTAGAAATAGAAGTACATTCATCTACTTAAAAAGTAAGAAGATGTAACTAGCATATCTACACATTAATGCATCACAAAAGCTAAATAACCTTGTAAGAGGTACAAGAAACCAGATCTGAATCATGATAAGTCAAATAAGATAAGGGTTTACACCCATAAGCAAGTTGTACAAAATAGATTCATGTATATTGATTTAATAGAGTTGTGTTAGCCATATTACATTAAAAGGGTCATCTCGGACCATATACATCAAATGATAGAGACTTAACTTCTGTAAGACCTATCGATCATAGATCCTAACTATAATTTTCCCCATTACATCCCTTGTTATAGATCCTAGTACCCATACATATGCTTAATGGTATCCCTTAAAACCCTCTAGCACTAAGTACTTTAAACCCTAGCACTAAAAACTCCAAACCCTTAGCATTTCCTAACATTACTCCTGCAACACTTTAGTACTATCCTTCTCTTTCTCTACCCCCTTTTCACTTTATACTGTATATATCTCTCTCTCTGTGTCTAAACTCTATATTTGTTCCTATACTAAGCACCTCTTTAAATAAGATCATCGACCCCACCATGACTTCTCATCTAAGAAGATCACATGCTTTGAGTGTCGATGTGGTCCTCCATTGGCAAATGATTATCCTTTTTGCAAACCTTCCACTAATTGTAATGATGCCTCTAGGAATATTCCCTACATGGAATATCCTTTTCTTGACCTCCAAGGTTCTAGGCTGGCACCTTATCCACTTATCATGCCTAGTCGGTCCTCATGTTTTTCCTCAAGTGACTCCATGATGCCAAATATGGATAATTCCTTTAAACCCTTGTTCTTCCTCTCACATGCACCTTGGTTTCACTTAAACCCTTCTTAAACCCCTTTTCCTGTGCACTTTTCCTTGAGCACCCTTCTATTTATTGATCCTGCATGGCGTGCCTCTTGGTACTTATCCAATATTTTAGGGTCCAACATCACCCCACACTACGCATGTTCTCCATCCTCGGAAACATTACTGCTTCCTCAAAGAATAAAGAATAGAGGTATAGAAATAATTAAATAATGGAAGGATGAAATAATGGAAGAATAGAAGAATATGCTATTGCTGCATGAGGAGTGGGAACTCCTTCATGGATGCCTCAATCTTCTCCCAAGCATCTACTTCTCCCTACGCTTGCTAAAGTAGGTCACCCACTAATGCACTTACTTCATCAAAACTAAGTTCCTCACTCTTAGTTGTTAACGCATCTACAATTATTTCCAACTACTTGCTAAGATTGTGTAGCACATCCATCTTGTGATTGACTTGGGGGTACAGTTCCTTTATCTTATTCTTAATCAAACCCCACAAGGTTTTGATTTCTTCCAAATTCTTCTCAACTTCAGCCAGGATCTTTTCGTACTTTGCCCTATTGTCTTTGTGATTCTCTTGAAATTCTTTTAGACCTACCTTGTGTGTAGCAACCAATATGCTTGTTACCTTGTCTCTATTGGTACATTTTTCATACATGGCTTCGGCCATCTATACGGCTGTCTTTATTATGGAAAGGAGCTCAAATTACTGAGTCACTATTTCCCCAATCTTCATCTTTTCCTCCTCCTTCTGACATACCATCACCTCCTCTGCTAAATCTAATTGAGTGGTTGACTTTCCATGGTGAGGATGTGGGTTAAGTCTTCCAAGCATTATATGGTTGACTCATATTTATGCTTAGGTGGGGCCAAGTCTGGGTGCTTTAAGATAATGGCATCTAAAATGGCCTCTATCTTCTTATGGACTTCACACACCTTTTCCTTTTCATCCCTCAGCTCACACCTTAACTACACATTGATCAATTCCTTCTATTTTATCTCTTTGTCCTGCTCAATGATCTCCTCATTATTTTTCTCAAGATCTTCCTCCAAGACCCTTATCCTTTCATTTATTCCAAGAGTCTTGCCTTTACCTCCATTGATGCTTTGTTGAGCATGTTGCAAACATGCTCATCGAGAAATTATTGGAATTTACCAAAGGGTTTACTCCCTTGGAATATGGTATCTTCATCAATGCATCTTGATTTACCTTGAACTTAGGTTCATCAATGTGGGACTTAAAATCCCAAGATATCATTTTCCTTGTGCGCGAGTATGCACCTTCTTCATCAAAAGAAGACCAAGTGAGGAGTTGGTTTGTGGGCATGGTACTTTGGAAGCATGCGCATAGTACCTTGTTTGGATCATTAATATAAGTCATTTCTTGTTCATGCACCACTATTATGCCCTTTCCACTTATGCACACTACCTTTGGGAAGCTTACTACTAAGCTAGGGTCTCCTTCCCATGCTTCCATACTCCTTTCCCACACTCGTGCTTTCCTTTATTTCCTTGACACTTCTTCGGAGCTTCACTCAACTTTTTGCTCCACTAACTGTTAGATAATTCCTGCCACTTCCCTCTCCATGGTGTTATACATCTACTCCTTAGATGGGGTTGAGGGCTTCGATCCTTCATGTTTACTTCCTCACTCCCCCTTTTCATGAGCCCCTCCCTCATTCTAGTCCTTATCTTCATTTCCTTCTTCCTCTGACTCATGTACATCATACACAAGATGATTTTGAGCCTTTCATCACTCTTCATCATCTTCATCACCCTCTTTAACCTTTAGGATTTCTGTTTCACCCGATTCGACCCTTTTATCACCCTCTACTTCTTCCTTACTGGTGACTCCAATTTAAGGGAATTCTCTTTTTATTCTTTCTCGAGTGACTCTCTCCCTTACTAAAAATATTCCTTATGTGGTGAATCTTCCTTCCATGGAAATTCCTCCTTCTACGGTGACTCTTTTCTCATGGGAGACCTCTTCCGTATACATAACTACTTGTGCCCATATCTTACTCTTGTGCCCCTATTTTATGTACTATGTGTGTGCTCGACGCCTTTTCTCAGGAGCCTCTCCTCTGTCTCTTTTCCTTAGCACAATATTTTTCCATGCGGTGGGGTCCTCAAGAATGGAGACATCATATTCAACATAAGTTCCCTTTTCATACTTAGGCCTTATGTGCAAATATACCCTCACTACTATCCTCCCTGAAACAAGTAATGTTATTGGTTTTAACATGTGCACATAATGGGAGACATAATTCTCCATATAAGCACACTTCTTGGGGTATATTAGTTTCTGTGCAACTCACAGTAGGCTTGATCTACTACACAGATCAAATATGGTTTTCTTCACCTCTTTTAATTCATTAACCCCATCATGGAAGTACTACATTGTGTAGGAGAAAGGAAATTTAAACCAAGGACTCTTGGTGCCATCTACCAAAGTAAATATGTTGATGTAAAAATGCTGGCATATGAAGAACTCAACATCTCCTTGCACTAGTGAAGGCAATTATTTGGGTATTCTCCATTCAGCCTCGAATGCATCATGCATCCGCTTATACCACTTTTCTAGGCATACCTTATGAGAAGTCGTCATGGTGTCACATGTATACTATTTAAATATTTTGGTGGGGGAGGAGTTATCATATGGGTATTCCCAAACATACTTATCCAACCCATCGGGCACTCCAATCTTAGAAAAGATAATGGTGAGGAGGACATTACCAAACATGATCTTCTCCCCATCACATATGACATTTATGATCTCCTCTGTAATAAAAGGCCGAGAGGTCATATGGTCCCATCCGAGATATTGTGGCATACATTCAACCATGCCTTGTTGATATTTGTATGTCTCCCTTTCCCATTCAACTTTGTAACCAAGAGCACAACCATCCTCATCACCGGTCAAGGTAATTGTATAAATTTTGAAGTAGCACAAACCCTTCTTGTATTCATAAGCCTCAATAGTATTCTTAATGGATTCTTTGTCTTCCAAATCATCATCCAATGAATCTCCTTCACAAATAATGCCGATGAACTTAGAAATTAGTTGGGGGGTTATGTGCATCCTCGACCTATGAAATAGAAGTGGTCTTCATGTACACACGACATCAACCATTGGTATAGTTTCTTAGGCTTTCCAAAATAGGGAAATTCATAGAGTTTCAACAACCCAAACTTATCCATTTAAACCTTTACCTTGTCGTTATAGATGTGTATTCCATCTAGTGTCATCTTATCTATAAGGTGAACCGGTTCTAGTGTCATTTCATTTTTTGTGGTGCTTGTTCAATGATTGTAATCACTAACATCCATATTCTGTAGTGAGACACCCATTTTTTATCAAATAATATGCCATCTGGGTATTGCATTTTTGTGTACCATTCTTCATTGAAATTGGTAGAAATGGATTTTTTTCCCTTGCCCTTTCCCTTCTTCAGTGAAACATTTTCTACTTTCCTTGGTGTCATTCCTTCATCAGGTCCTTACAACTTATTAATATTTCTTAGTCCCGACTCTACTTAATCTTCGTGGCTCCACTCCTTTACAAAGATTCCTTCAAACCCCGTGCCCTAGCTATGCAACCCTAACCTAGGAAACCATTTTTCCACAATATGGCATAACATCCATGGGATTCTTCGACACAACATTTTCCACTTACACCCATGTACTTATTTCCACTGGTTCACTTGATCAAACTAGTTATGCACATAAATCTTCACAACTCTTCTCAAACCTTCTTTACAAGGATGCCCTAGTTCGCGAGAGCTCTTTTGATAACTTAAAATGTAAGGTAGAAAATAACGCACCCCCGATATTATATCTATAAAATTTTCTCTTCTCCACCTACCAACGTACTTTTGCAATAAAGGTGGATTTTTCCAATGCCAACCTTTTGCACTTTTCCTCCACACTCAATCCTATGTGAATACTTTCATAACCTTCTAGCACGTAACTTGCCTTGACCATAAAGTTCTTCATGCTTTCTCCCACATTGAAGTTAATTCTTCCTCTATGTCTTTTGACAAAGTTCTTTCCACTATGTACCTCATGTTTCTCCTACACTTTTTACCCTTGTATGTGGTTTCTCAAATCCTTTTGACACCATCCTTCCCTATGTTCACCTTTTCTACAAATGATCTTCTAATCCATGTGTTTTTATTTTTCAACCCGGGCCATCCACAAACATAGCCTCGGCACTTGTAACACCACTCCACCCCACAAAAAAAAATAGATGCGCATCCTCTGCGCATAGAAAAAAAATAGAAAATATAAGTGGTTAGTAGCATACAAACCAGCACAAAATAAAGCAACAAGAAATGGAAACAAAAATAAAGGAAACTACATAAAATAAAAACCTAGGATAACTAGAAATAAGGCCTTATTTACAAACACAAAGAAGACTTATTTATGGTAGGGCTTTATCCTACTCCCATTGAAATGGCCTAGAAACTATGTTCCATCCAGCGCTTGTAATTGGTAAGCATCTGAATCTAGTATATAGGATATAATGTACGGGCCCATCTAATGGAATTTGAATTTCCCAAGATGGCTCAACAACTTGGAATCTTACAATAGAACCATCTATCCAACCTCAAATTGCTTGTTTTTATGTGTACTATCATGCCATGCATTTTGCTTGGATTTTTCTATTTTTTGAATCCATGATAAATAGCCCACCTCTCATCCAACTGCATCAACTTGTCAATCCTCTCCTTAAGTGTTTGTTCATCATCTAACCCTCCTACATGTTGTTATACACGCATGTGATGGTAACATGAATTCGGAGGTAACACGACGGTTATGTGCAAAAACCAATTGAAAAGGTGTGGCCTTATTCGAGTCTCTTATAAAGAGTCCGATATGGCCATAACACAACATAAACTTTATCATCCAAATTATTTATTCCCACATCATAAATCTTGGGTAACGTGTGATTTATAATATTTTTAAATGCCCCATCAGTCCCATTATATTTTCATTTATAAGGGTAGTCTTGTGATGGTTCACCATGAATTATGCCAATAAGATTCTAATTGTCTCATTTAAGAAATGAGTACCCCTATCACTTGTTAAGCTCAATGGGAATCCATATCTACTGATTATATTTTCCTACTAGAATATAGTTGTTGTTTCCACTTTATAATCCCTTTAGATGTCACTTCTTCCCTCCTTGTAAGGTAATATGTGCATGTAATGATATAGTGCGAACCTTTCCTTTACGCAATAGGAAATAGGGCCTACAAAGTCAATTTACCACTTCTTAAATGGTTCTGCACAAAAATTAATCTTAATGTCATTTCATCTCTTTTCCTTGGTTTACCAAGGCACTGACAGATGGTCATAGGCCTTGCAATACTTGATACAATATTTGTAAAATGTTTCCAACCAAAATCTTGCTAGAAGGATCTTGCATGCAGTTGGATTCCCTACATAGTTTCCTCTTAAAATTCCACCAAGTGCTTCCTCCATGATTAAAGTATGCTCATGCACTAACACGCACCGACGTAATATATCATCGTGACCTAGCTTGTATAATTTTCAAGTAACTAACATGTAGGGTGTGACACATCTAGCTAATTATTTCCTTTCCAAAGTCTTCATTCTATCTGGCGCCACACCCATTTTGAGAAACACAAAAATATCTTCCAATTCAAAGGGTGCACACTGTAATCTAAAAAATTGTGCATCTAGCATTGTGACCTTAATACTCTATACATCCTTTCCTAATTCAATCCTTGATAGATGGTCAGGCCCCAAATTACTCTTACTCGGTTTTACAACAACTATAAACTCAAACTCCTGCATATGCTCCTTGTATAATGAGCTTGTTTACCAAGTACTTCAATGCCATGTGGTCCATGTATAATATAAAGGCTATTGCAAATAGATACTTCCTAAATTTTTGTAGCACGTAGATCATCAATAAAGCCTCACGCTCAGTAGTAGTATAATTAGGTTCTACTGGGATTAGCTTCCTACTAGTAAAGCACAAGGGGTGATCAACAATTCCCTCCCCAAGTTGTGTTAATATTTCTCTAATTTCCATCCCTGAAGTATTAACATGTACATGGAATGGATTATCCCAAGAGGGAAAGCATAATATGGATGTAGTGATAAGACTATTCTTCAATGTGTCAAATGCCATCCGTTGCGCCTCTCCCCAATGAAATGTACTTTTGTGCTTTAGTAAATTTTCCAATGATACGAAGATATTGGCATAACCCTTAATAAATTTATAGTAATATCCTATATGCCCAATGAATTTGCACACCACTCTGCTAGTGGGTCCCCTCAATCCCACAATAATGACAACTTTGGCAAGATCCACTAGTAAACCTTCATTACATATGATATGCCCCAATAGGGTACCAAATGGAGTAGGGAAAACACATTTCATAATGTTGAGAGATATACTAAACTACCGACATCTCTCAAAAATCAGCCTCGAGTTATCACAATGGTCCCTTAATAATCCATATACTATCTAGTTATTCCATGTATACTTGTAGAAACTTGTGGATGAAGTTCTGAAACACCTGAACCAAAATGTGTGAAAACATAATAGACATGTTGTTCAGTCCAAAAGACATGACCATGTAGGAAAAAATTCCCCATTCAGTGGTGAAAGTTTTATTTTCTTGGTCCTCCTTTGAAATTCTAACTTGATGATATCCCAAGAATCCATATGTGAAAGAATAGATCTCGCACCCAACAACTCCTTCCAGGATCTCCTCGGTGAAGGGGGTTAGAAAATGGTCAATGACACATACTGCATTCAAATCCCTATAATTAAAACAAATCCTTATCCTTCCATCCTTCTTAATTTGGATGACCATTGGACTTATCCACTCTAATTCTTTAATAGTATCAATGATTCCTCATGTGATCATCTTGTTAATCGTTGCCTTGAATTTTATGCACAAATTAAAATTCATTCGATAAGGTCTATTTTGAATTGGGCATGCACTTTCCTTTAACTAGATATTCATTTCTCTGAAGGAGTGGTGAAATCCTTTAAGATTGTGGTACCCAAGAGGAAACAAATCTTGAAATTCACCTATGATTGATGATCTTTGAAACCTTATTTTTGTCCCGTGAAATATCTAATAGTAGCCTCCTTAGGTTCTGTTGGTGCCATTTTTGAGCTTGCACCATGTTGCCCTAATTTTCCAAATCTGTATTTGCTCAAAAACATTTTACCCTTTCAATTTGTGGTCTAAAATTCTTCCCCTCTAGTTGAATGCTTTAAAATGCTCACAAACTTCTTGTTTTGCCCTAATTTGAAAGAATAATCCAAGTTTGCCCTTTTTGTGCCCTAGTTTTTCCAATTTTACGGGCTATGTCATTTTTCCCTTTGCCAGATCATGGAAAAATTGAAATTGATCAAATCATACTTGTTTGTATTTGAAAATCCAAATCCTAGATCAGAATGTTGTAAAAAACATGGTTCAATTGATTTAAAATCAAAAAATCTGCCATCCTTGGTGAAAAAATTGAATTCTAGGGCATCCTTTGAATTTTTTACATTTTGACGGTCATACGAGTGTCATTTTCCCATCAAATTCATCCTTAGAAGGTATTGTAATGTGGTGGCTTCTAATTTTCTGAGGAAAAGTGGGAAGTGTTGTAACTTTTCATTTTTGCCTTTTTGACAAATGGGGCATTTTCGGGCCCAGGGACCTGTTTTTTCCAAATTTTCCTACGTGGCATGTTCTGATTGGTAGGGGGATGGTAGGTGGTTAGATTCCCTTGGAATTTTTAGACTTTATTTTGTAAAAATTTTAAAGTCAAAAAATGGTCTGAAGCCCCGCAGCCAATCCGAAGTGGACACATGTCCTAAAAACCAAAAAGGGAGGAGCGGGCCGAGGGGGGACTTAGATTTTTTTAGCTCTAATTCTCTAAAGTTTCAAAATAAGTTTCAGCCCCACTCCAATCAGAGGAGGACACATGGTAGCATGGCAAGGCAAAGCGGGTCGGTGGGCTGGCGGAGGTAAAAGGGGATTTTTCCCCTTTTTCACAAAAGAGTTCAGAGTGAAAATTTTTTAGCATGCCCCATGAGCCAATCATAGGTGGACACATGTCCAATAGATTCAGAGGGAAGTGCGGGCCATGGAAGGAAAAAGGAAAATTTTCCCTTTTGGTCAAAAAGACCTAGGGTAAAATTTTGGAGCATGGCCTCGTGGCGAATCAGCGACAGATAGACATGTGTCGAAGGCGAGTGGGTCGGCGGCTCGGCGGAAGGAAAATTAAAAATTTTCCATTAGAAAAAAATGGATTTAAAATGAAAATTGGGCCCACGTATTTTAGCAATAAAGAAAGCGACACGTGGCAAGGAGAGAAATCGGGTGTGCGGGCTCGCAGGCAAAAAGTTAAAATTTTCCAAAAATTCAAAAAAGGTCAAAATGCATAGAATTGAAGTGTGATCCAAATGGGACCCACCATGTGCCACGTGTCAGCTCCAAAATTCAAAGGTGGAGGAGGAGTGGGGAAAAGTCAAATTTTTAGATTTTTCAAAAATGTCAAAAAGTCAAAAATAAGCCCTTTGTTCCCAATCATAGTTTGACACGTGGCAAATCAAGGGTAACTGTGCATTTTCATTTTTGGCCTCCATTTTTCTCAGAAGCTTGGAATCATGAATTTTGCATCAAATTTCATCATTTTTTCATGATTCTAGGTTGTTTTTGCCTTCTAGGAACATTGGAATCAGTTTCATGACTCAATATTTTGATTTGAGATGTTTTTGAAGTAATTTTTGCCCTAGCCCGAGAAAACACATGAAGTGTCAAATTAAAAGTTATAGAGGTAATTTTAAAGGGTAAAATGGTGAAATGATGAATGGAAAGGCATCTTCATGCCTTGATGATGAAAAATGTGCCTCCAGGAAGGATAATGATCCAGATATTTGCAATGATTCACCATTTTAGAAACACCTGGCAACTCTCGTTGCAAATTTGTTAAATGTCATTTTCAGTGAATCATGAGAAATGGTTGTAACAAAATTGATCCCTTGGCATATTATTTTCTTGGGAAAGAAGGCTCCAAGATGGCAAGAGATATATAATGCATGTTTTGAGACATGCAAAGGGTGGGAAAAGTTGAAAATTCATGAGCAAATTCTAAGAGAAAGCTCATTTTAAAAAAAAAAACCACCAAAGAACTAGAATAATTTCTTCTATGTTGGATCTTCATGTATGTGAGTTGGTTACAAGTGTATAGCCATCACACAACTCTGATATTGTTCATGAAACTCTCCCTTGCTGATGAATCTAACAAGCTTTTGAGTTAATCTGTGTTTTTCTAGGCAATATGATGTTTGTTATCATTTTTAAATGCCTGCAAATAGTTTTCATTGTTCTTGTTGCAATCTTGCATTAAAAGTCTTTAGAAATCACACAAAATCTCCATTTCTTGTTGATAGTTTAGTGGCATTTGCAATCTCATGTTTAGAAGAGCCTTCATCTGATAAAGAGATAAACAAATTTAAAATCACTTTACCTTCCTTGACTGCAAAGATTTCTTGTAAGCCTTTGGGGTACCTTAGGCATGGTTTGATCAAGGATTTTTGTGTTTAATTGAGTTCTTTACTTCAATATTTTGTGGTGAATTCTCAAATATTGTGTGAAGAGTGCAACCTGGGCTTCCATTTATGCCTCTTTTGGTTGAAATAATATCTTGATTATTTGAAGCATTTTATCTGATAGTTGTTCAAGTATTGTAGAGGTTGTCAAAGATCTGATATATCCCAGTTTGTCTTGTCAACACCCCACCAAAAAATTCATTCAAACAAACTAATCCTACCCATACTACCCCTGCATTGCATTGTGTGTCAAAAAAATAATACAATCCATTTACAAAAATGCACAAAGAAAATTAGGATCATATAATGTCTCCAGTAACCCTTGCCTTGCATTGAAAATATCTCCATAATCTGGGAGTGATAACTTGTGAAAGTTAGATTTGGAGTGTTGATCATATTTTCCCAAGGCCTTTTCATACTATTTGCATAAATTGAGGGATATCTTCATCTCCTTCACCATTTTGGGGTTACAATGTAGGTTCTCTTACCTTGGTTAAAAGGCACAACCTAAAATAGTGAGGGTCAGATCAAATCCTTTCAAAGTGCTATCCATCTCTCTATAAATCTGAGTGCCAGTTAGATCACATCCCCGGCTATAAAATGACACGCATCATGATCTATTTGACTTCAAGCTTCATGCCATATCTCTGATGCTGCTCAGAATGAAAAGGAGAAAAATTTTGGGTACCAACACTTTCTAGCGCCTTCTTGCTGAGGAGATTCTTCAGTATTTCAGTATTTTAGATCCCTAGTAATACTTCTTGTGTGATTTATGTAAAATTACAAATCTGAGTATCATCTTCTGATTAGATTTATAAGATTGGAATAAAAAGTAGAGCTCTTAGTTTGATATTCTCTTAAGTTCAATATGATCCATGTGCATGCATATTTGAGATATTTGAATGCATATCAAACCCTGGTAAAGTCCTTTGCAAATTCTACATGGAAATACGTTGTTGAAGCATCATTTTATAATCAGATTTGTAAGGATTGAGTGAAGATATAAGTTATGCCTGTAATTTTACCAGTTTCCAATAGTTGTTGCACTTCATTTACATTTGTGATTGATAAATTCAGGAAGAAGGAAGGTCTGATTTGTAAAGTTTGGCAATATTTCAGTGCTGGTAAATATTTGACAGAGTATTTTAGTGCATTTGCACAACTAGGGTGAAAGTCCTTAGTGGCGAATCCATGCTGATTTGATATTGATAAATACCAGTGTCTTAAGCTTTTTGTCATTTATTTTTGTGCTGTTGGTCTCTACAAAAATGGAAGGAAGAAGATCTCTCTTCCTTAGAGACTTTGCTAAGAAATTTTCTCGATTCAAGAAACCCGAGTTGGAAGGGAGAAGAGTTTGGAAAGTGGTTAAAGGTCAGACATCAGGAAAAGATATATCCATTGGTGAGAGAGATCAGCCTTTGGTAGAGGATTATCATTCTTCTTCAAGTGATTCTGATTCAAGCAATCCTCTCATAAACTTGTTTGCCTCAACTAGTGAAGGCCCTTCTGCTATACCTGGTAAGTTCCTTCTCCAATCTACACCTCTGTGTTTTAATTCGAGTAAAACTTTCTAAGAAAATTAGCACTTAGAGAATACCAGTCTTGTGAATCACATTCTTGAGCCCCAAATATCTTGCACTCCTCATTATCTTGTTTCACCTCCAAGATCACCTCCACCAAACAATATGGCTCAGCCTAGACCTCCATTTTTGTTAACACCTTTGGTCCCATATATTTTAGAGGAATGGATGGTTACTTGAATGTTGTTCCACAAGATGTCAGAAATAGATTGCCAAAATTTCAAGGCAACAATGCAATAATTGGTGATCAACATCTCAAACTCTTTGTTAATATGATGGAATATTTTGAGATAGATTTTGAAGATGTGTATATTAATTTGTTCATTCATACACTATAAGAAGATGCTAGGGATTGGTACAAGGCTCTACCTAATAATTCTATTGATTCATGGACTGAAATGAAAAATGCATTTAGGTTGCAATATGGTGACAAGACTGATCCTAGATTTCTTTTGTCTGAGTTTGAAAATATCAAGAAGAACCCTAATGAATCAATCCATGACTTCAACACAAGGTTTAACAAAACTTTGAGAAGGTTTCTTGTTGGTTTGAGGCCTTGTGATGAATCTTGTTTAATCAAATATGTAGATGCATTTGATAAAAAGGAAGCCTATTACCTAAGAGATAAGAACCCTACCAATCTAAGACAAGCTTTCACCATGGCACTTCAAATTGAAAACAATATCAAGGCTATTGGGAAACCTCTCAAGAGAGATGGTGTAAAATTGATAAACCCTGAAAAACCTCAAGCTAGCAAAGGTGCTGATTTAGAAGAGGTTGTGAAACATTTGGCAGGGGCTGTCAAAAATTCTCATACAAGTTGGCAAGAGCTGAGAAGGGAATTAGGTAGACTTCACAAGGTCAACCTAGGTAGAAAGCACAAGATAGATTTGGAAATCACCATAGGAATGAGCAAGGTTTGATGACAAAGGTAAAAGGCTTGTTGGATCTCGAAATAGACATCCTCAAGCACGTGAAGGAAGAGTGTTACCTGATCCCTTAACTGCTAGGGTTGTTGTTGTTAAAGAGGTTGCTTGATATTGATTGGTGTGATAGGTGTTTTCTGCCCCATCCTCCATGTGAAGTAAACCAACAAGAAGGTGAAGTTAATAATGATGATGGTACTGATGATGATATTTGCATGATGGGTTGTTCTTCAAGCTCACAAGGAGGAGCAACATCTACTGAAGTAATAAGTGCTAGGACAACTGCAAATTTTTGGGATTGCATCAAACGGGTACAAGTCTTTCTTCCCCCTCATGCTCTTGAAGTTGATGTAGTGCAAGATTTTGAAATTCCTAACAATGACTTTGAATACTTAAGATCTTTGATGATTAAGAAGTATGATGGTGGTATCCCTTTGGAGGAAGATAGATAATTGTTGATGAATGTTGTTGTAGCTCAAGAGAAATATTATAACACTAGAAGCAAAGTTGTTAAAGGAAGTGGGCCTCAAGCCAAACCTAAAACACCTTTGCTCACAAGAATTCCAAAAGAAGCTCCTAGGAAAGAAACACTTGCCAAAAGCTCTGCTGCCCCAAGTAAAAGTTACAATCCTCCTCATGCCCAAGTTGCTAAGAATCCTTTGCCATCAAATGATTCTTCTTGTCTCCTTCCAATGTCATTTTTCCAAAGAGTGTTCCCTATGACATAGCCTAGGTATTGAGCCAAATTAAAGTGAGTATTCTAATCATTGAGTTGCTTAGAATTCTTGAGCATAAGAAGAGAGCATTTGAGTACTTAGGGTTGAAGGAAGAGAAGATCACTCCAGGCAGAAATGAAAATGTTGTTGAGACTCCTCCTCAAATCATTGTTGACCTTGAAACACCACTAGTAGTAGAAGATCTTGGAGAGACACCTGAGGTATATTTGGGCACGTCTTTGGTTGATTCCCAATTGAATGTTGATCCATTCTTCACAACTTTGATCATAAAGGATAAGCTACTTCACAATTGTATGTTTGATTCTGGTGCATCATGTAATGTCATGCCTCTAGAAGTCATGAATGAGTTGGATATAAAAGTGACAACAACCTATGGAAAATGTACTACCATGGAATCAAGAGAAGTGCTAGTAGTTGGTTATGTAAAAGGTTTGGTTGTGCAACTTGCACCTTATCCTGGGAGGAATTTAAAATTGGATGTTGTGATTGTTCATTTCCTTGCCAAATGGGGTATGATTATGTCAAGAAAGTGGGATGTAATTGTTGGAGAGGAGTATCCAAATGGATATGTATTTTTCCACCATTCCCATTGAGGGCAACCTTGTCAAGCTCTATGGAGAAAATTAAATGTTACATCTAATTGAGGATCCAAATAATGCTTCCTATGAGGTGTTGTTTTCTGATGTTGATGTTGATAATTTCATTAGTTTTACTGATGGAAAAAAAAAATGGATCAGTCAAAGTTCCTTGAGCAGGTATGTTCTCCTTGGACCTTTTTATTTGATGGATCTTGCTCCAAATTTGGAAATGGTGTTGGTGTAATTCTGATTTCTCCTAGCTTGGAAGAATTTGTTTTTTTCCTTCAAGCTTAATTTTGAATGTACTAACAACATTGCTGAGTATGAAGCCTTGTTGTTGGGTCTGAGAATTACATGGAAGTATGGTGTCAAGGACATCATTGTAAAGGGATATTCAGAGCTAGTTTTCAAACAAATAAGAAAATTGTATGCTACAAAAAATTAGTGGATGAAGTAGTATAAACATGTAGTTTGGGATCTAGTTGAGATGTTTGATTCCTTCAATATTATGCACCATGATAGAATTTTGAATGCTACTATTGACAAGTTGGTAGTGTTGGGGTCAAGATTTGGAGTTTACACTATTTCACCTTATTGTGAGTACAATGTTGAAGTGTTGACTAGGCTAGTTGTCCCTGACAACATCAAGCATTGACAAGTGTTTGATGATGATTCTAAAGTGCAATGGTTATTGAAAAATCAAGGTGAGTTTTTAGATCATCATTATTTTTATTAAGGGCAAATAGTTTTGAAGGGACTATACCTTGTATACAAAAGGGCTCAAAAGCCAGATAACATAGGTGAGAGAAACAACCCAGAGAAGGGAAAAACGACCAACCTAAGAGGGCTCATCAGCCAGATATGACAATACATGAGAAGAAAGGATCCAAACAAACAATGATCCAAAAAGTAGCAGAAAAGATCAAAAAGCAAACAAAAGAGATGCAACATATAAAAACTCTACCAAAAAGCAGCTCCAGAACCGCCAGATAATAACAACACAGCAACCTGTTACTTGATAGCCCTGTCAATCTTGGTTTTGATAGCCTGCAATGACATGAAGAAGGCAATGGCAGTGGCCTGAGAGGAGTCTTTCATATCCACCTGAGCAATTGCAATATCCCTTTTCTCTTTGGGGCCCCAAATGTCTTCATTAATCCCACTTAAACTGTAGACACTATGAACATGTTGTTCAATGAAATTATAAATGCTTTTAAGGGCAGATAGTATGTAGTCATTGCGACTTTTTGCATTCCCCATTCTGCCATCCAAAGACTGTAACTTCTTGAAGACTTCAGCAATAACCCCCTCTTCATCATCACTTTGAAGTATTCCTTTTCCCTTAGCTTTTTCCATATTTTTTATAGTCCCTTTGAGCTCTTGTATCTCCTTTTCCAACCTGTCCACTCTGTCCATCAAGTCCTCCTCCTTGGGTTCCTCCATCGGTTTGCTGATATGCAGGAGGTTCTCAGCAAGTTCCAGGTCTTTGTGGCTCCTGAGGACCCATTGAGAAGAAGGGATTTTAGATCAACATATTGATTGGAAACCAATGGTGTGTATGACTGAAGGAAGAGAGACTTTTGTTTAGAAAATATATTATTGAATTAAAAACTAACACCATTCCTAGAGGCCTTGTTTCCCTTGAGTCTAATTTTAACAATAATGATTGCATCATCAATAGAAACATGTTTACCTCAAGGGATGTGGAAGAGCATGACTTGGGAACAAAGGATAAACCAAGAAAAGTTTGGTTGGGTAGCAGTCTAAACAAATAGGAGAAACAATCTTATGTTCAGCTGTTAAAGAAATATCAAAACTATCTTGCATGGTCATATTCAAAGCTGAAAGCATATAGAGAAGATTTATTTCAACATGAGATCCCTCTTGAAACAAATGCCAAACCATTCAGACAAAATAAAATGCCAATTAATCCACTCCTCTCCATGAAAATGCAAGATGAATTGAAGAAACTGAAGGAGGGAGGGATCATTCACCTTACAAGGTATTCATCTTGGGTTGTAAACCTTGTGCCGATCAAAAAAGAAGAATGGACATATCAAACTTTGTGTAGACTTCAGAAATCTGAATAGAGCTTCACTAAAGGAAAATTATCCTTTGCCAAACATGGAGAACATGTTGTAGTTAGTGACTAGATCTGAATTGCTGTCCACCTTGGATGGTTTCTCTGGCTACAATTAGGTTGTTGTCAAGGAGTCGAAATATTTAGAACTGCCTTTACCACTCCTTGGGAACATATGTTTATGTGAGAATGCATTTTGGTCTCATGAATTTTGGGGCTACCTTCCAAAGAGCAATTGATGTTGCTTTTGTTGGTTATATAAATGACTTCATTGTAGTTTCTCAGGATGATGTGACCGTATTTTCAAAGAGCGAAAAAGATCACTTGTAGCATTTGGAAAGGATGTTCATCAGATGTAGAGAGTTTGGGATCTCTCTCAATCCAAAGAAGTGTCATGTTGGCATGAAAAGGCCAAGCTGCTTGGTCACATTGTGTCAAAATGGTGTTATGATAGAACTGAGAGAGTGGAAACAATCAAAGCAAAGTACCTATCCCAAGAACCAAGAAAGGCATCCAATATTTCTTTGGTCAAATTAATTTTATTAGAAGGTTTGTTTCCCATTTTTCTGAGTTTAATCTTCCTATCAAATGCATGTTAAAGAAAGATCAAGTTATCAAGTGGGAGGAGGCTACTATTCAGGATTTTGAAGGAATCAAAGAGGCACTCAAACATGCACCTGTCTTGGCAGCTCCAAATTACAAGAAGCCTTTCCAAATCTTCTCCTTTGCTTCTGAAAATACTATTGCATCTGTTTTTCTCCAAAAGGATGAATATGGGGCTTAGAGGGATTATTTCCTTCTTTAACAAGGCTTTACAAGTTACTTGAGTTAAAGTATATAATCATGGAAAAAAAGGCATTTTCCTTGATGAAAGAAACAAAGGTTTTCAAGCCTTATATTTTAAGTTCAAAAGTTGTTGCTTATGTTCCCCACACCATGGTGAAAGACATCTTATCAAAGATGGAGATCTCAAGTAAAATATGTAGATGGGTGAACAAACTATAGGAGTATGATATGGACATCCAAACCATAAAGCTAGTAAGAGGTTTGGGTCTTGCTAAGCTCATGGCTGAGAGAAACCTGCAGACTATGGAAGTGAATGAAGTAGAAGAAGAAAGGGAATATTTTCTTGGGAAATTGGTAAGTTATGAGTGGTACAAGAATATAATATTTTACCTCAACACCTTTTCTGTCCCGATCATTTAAATAAAAATCAGAAAAGAGCCCTCAAGTTGGCTTCTCAAAAATACATCATCACTGACTTTGGGCTGGATTGGAAGAACCCTGAAGGTGTCCTCTTGAAATGCATAACTAAAGATGAAGCTCCCAAGATAGTTGTTGATTTCCATGGGGGAGTTTTATGGAGAAACTTTGCTAGAAGAGTAACAACACATAAGATTTTGAGAGCTGGTTATTGGTGGCCTACTCTCTTCAAAGATGCAACCCAACTAGTTAGAAAATGTGATGATTACCAACGTTTCTCTAGAAGACTAAAGTTTCAAGCTCCCTTCCATTACATCTGTATCAATTGAAGCTCCTTTCAAGCAATGGGGATAAATTCATTGGTGAGATTTCAGATCCTTCTAGTGCTAGCCATAAGTGAATCCTTGTAGCCACTAATTATTTTACAAAGTTGGTAGAGGAAATCCCACCAAGAAAGCAACACACCAAATAGTTATGGACTTCTTGTTGAATCAATTCATATGTAGATTTGGAGTCCCAGATCAAGATTGTAGGCTGATAATGCCATGTGCTTTAGAGCCAAACCTTTAATGGCAATGTGAAATGAATGTTGGGACCCTTCTATAGCTTCTAAATATTAAAGGTGTGTAGGCGTGCACGGCCCAGAGGAAACACGCAAGTGGAGGCATGCAAGGTAGAATTCAAAAGAGGTTCTTAGAGAACCAAGGATGTGCACTCCGCGAAGTAGAATTCAGGACTTAGCCATTTTGGCCTCTTGGATAGAACACACAAAGAACATTTTTCGTTTGGATAAGGTTCTAGCCTGGCGACAGTTGTTCTGGAAGTAATATACCTTGTGATAGGAAGATCCAAAAAGATAATCATGACATGGAGAGGCATGCACCTGGGGTGATCCACACCTTGACACTTGGGGCTAGATCTAAGGTTGCAGAGGAGTTTGTTAGAGCTCATATGCCTATTTATACGCGTGCCTTTGGAAAGAAAACATATACAAGTGAGGTAGCGAGCTCTGCTGAATTACTATGAGAACTATGGGATAAAATGGGTAAATGATTATAGTAAGGATGTAATGGGGAAATGGGGAATGAAAATTTTGTTTTGTGAGCATACATGTATAGATCCAGATATGGTGTATGACTGTGGTTTGCCACTCTGTGATGTTTTGGAGTAATACTATGAATGAATGTGATAATGTTACCACTATGTTTATGTTAATATCTCCTTCTGTATTATCCGCATGTTTCCACTATGCTTTTGATCTTGTATAATCAGGAACCTTACTTGAATGTTAAGTCTTGTTGTGGATTTATAACTTCCTAGTTCATAATTTTGTTATGCACTTTGTTATTGTTATGATTGAAGGGGTGTAGAAGCCATCTTGAGCTCTATAGATTCTTCATGTCCATTAAATCACTAAGTCGGAATCATGAATTGTGCCTTCCACTAAACTCACATGCAAGAGAGACTCGGCCCCTCTCATGCGCCTCGGTGAGCGCCTTGCTCCCCGGGTGATAGGCCGGTGTGCATGAGATTCCATTGTTCTTGGTTGGGGTGTGAAAATGACTACATCTTGGTTCCATTTCTAAGACCTCTTTTCAAAGTTGTAGTGGAACATGGCATACATCATAATCTGTGTAAAAGTGATGGTAGAGTGCTTAACACTTGAAGGTATTAAATATTGGTTTAAAACCACAGAGGATGAATTTGCTCGAGATTCAATCTTTGGACTCGGGTTTAACACATGAAGATGGGTGGAGGACACTCTTTATCATGAGTTGTACAAAACCTTCTTCTGTTGTTTCCCAATAGAGTTATTTGAATGGCTCTTGGCTTATACATCTAGATCAAGGTGGTATTATAAGTCACACCCTTGGACCCAAGAAACATATCAAAACTTGCAAGATGCTAATCTAACATGGAACCATGCTATAGATCATTGGTGGAAGGGAGTATTGACTAGCTACACTCTAGAATATGCCATTTCCATGTATTCTTGTCTAGAAGTTGCTTTGAGTTTGAGTTTTTGTGGGAGCCCAGAGGATCATTTCTGCATGTTATCCCCCTTGCGATCAAAATCTTGATGGTAACCATGGGTTTAGAGGCATTTCCTATGGCTGGCTAAACCACTTTGAGTGCTTAGTGAGGAAGCTAGGTTGGGGAAAGATGGCTGATATAACGACTGAAAAGGAAAGGGAGGAGAGACAGCTCAAGTATAACAAAGCACATGAAAGGGAGATCGATAGACAGTGCGGGATTACAAGTGGGTTATGGAGCCAGACATGGTGGAAAGGAGTTGAGGTTCACATGGAGGATGTGGAACCTAGCGATCTATAATACCCCATCTTGGTAAGCGCAGGAGAGAAAACCTTGCAGTTCTAATGAGAGTCCATCGCGTAGAGAGTGAAGAGTCATTGGCATGCATCTGACCCCACCTAGCGACCAAACCTTGGCACTTGGTTTGTTTGAACAAGGGAAAAGTACAGTTGATCCATTTGATTTCAGTAAAAGCAACCAATCAACACTTAGAAGGTACAACTTCTCGTTTGGAACTTTTATGGCTTCACACACTATTCCAGTATTTGGTGGAATGTTTGGACAAGGCACATATCCAACTAGTTTTGGAAGCACATTAGGAAGTGGTGGTGGAAATACAACTGGGAGTGGCACTAGTTCACAAACTGTCGGCGCATAATTCAGTGGAATGACGGGAACATTCGACACAACAAACATGGGCCCTATACTTAACACAGGAGGATCTAGAGGTGGAAGTGGTGGAGCTGGTGGCTCAGGATCTAGTGGATCCGATGGAGGAGGAAACACCGGAGGAAACCAAGGGACTAGATCAGAGGACAAGGACCTCAGCCACCTCCTCAAGTCTTTTTCAAGATGTCTCTACACTTACCAGATTACAATGGGATAGAAGATGTCATAGAGCATGTGCATAAGTGCGAGCTGCTATGGCACACAAAGGGGATCACGACCTAGGAATGAAAGGCCAGTCAATTTGTGACAACCTTGTAAGGACACGTGTATAGTTGGTATAGAAAGTATGACCCTCATCAAACTGTTGTGTATTATACCATTGTAAGAAATGCATCCTTGGAAGAATTCCACATACCTGAGTTTGAATAGAAGAGCATCATCTCTCTCAAAGAAATCTAGCAAGGAATGGTAGAGAGCATGTAAGAATATGATGCATGCTTTAAAACTCTATTGTCTAAATTGTCTTATGATATCCACCCTTCACAACATGCTTAGTGGTTTTTGGAGGGTTGATCACACCCTTTAGGAGGGATTTATCTCATAAAATGTTCATGGACTTGCGTGAAGCGTTGGAAGCTGCTTTATGCACCGAGGCCATTGGTAGTGTTTACACTGGTGTTAGCCCATTTCTGGAGGCTCATATCGCTACCATGGCTAAGTAATTGGAGAAATTATCTACCAACACAGTTCTAAAGACTCAGTAGTGGGATGTGGTACATGGATTGTAATGTAGAAGGGAACAAAGGATAAAGGATAATGGTGGGATATGTACTCAAAGGCGAGTACGCACCATAGCAAGAACTCTAAAATATGTCACAGGGACCATGATGCAAGTAGGTGCCCATATTGTAGCATGTGATCTGCAAAAATGTGTCTTGTTACTATAATATATGTACCTCAACCACACATGACACCAAGGATTATAGATTGATTGACCAAATTCATGAGGTAATCGATCTTGGTGTACACTAGACTAGCATTGCCAACAATTCCAAAGGAGATGAACATCAGTATGAAGAGTGCAGAGATGGAGGCATGTGTGGAAGATGGTTTCATGGAGGATTTCATGGTTGTTGTAATCATGGGGGAAGAAGTGAGTTCCCACATGGAACATGCTTTAATTGTGGAGCCATAGACCATTATAAGCATGAATGTCTAGATCTTCTACAATGCTCCTGGTGTGGAAAAAAACATAAGTACGAAAAGTACCTAGAGTTATACAAACATATGAGTCGGTAGTACCGGATAAGGGAACATGGTAAGTATTAAGAAGGTTGACACACAATGGCTCTCATGAGTATACATGAATCGGCAAGAGAGCCTGGTGACAACAAGGGCGGAGTCGGCGTGCACAGGGAAGTGCCTAGGTGGAGAACTCTGGTTTTGAGGGAAGAAGTAGTACATGGGAAGTATCCACATCGGCTCACTAGAAATAAGTCTACCAGGAAACCATGGACTTAATTCAAAGCTTACAAGGGGAGATCCAATGCTTAAAAGAGCAAAATAGAAAAGATGAGCAAAGAAGACCAATAGAAGCACCAAAGGATGACTTGGATGAGGTTAAGGAGATGTGTAAACTATTGAGGTAGGAGAATATTATTCCCCTACTAGGGGCATGGTTGAGAGAAAAGGTGTCACGTCTGGGGAAGAACATGAAAGGTAGATCCTGCATGCAAACCTCCCACCTCACAGCCTTGATTATGATAAAGAAATCACCTTGAACGTAGCAGTGGATGGATGGTTACTTAGCAACATCCTCATTGACATAGGCACGGAGGTTAATGTCCTCACTTTGGATTCCTAGCATCAAATGGGAAGACTTGCATTAAATCCATCTTCAAATGTGTTGTATATGGAAAACAAGACAAAGGAAATGCCCATAGGTGTCTTGAAGGATGCGACCATTACCATTTAGGGGACTAAGTTCACTAGGGATTTTGAATTCTTGGTGCTTGCCAAGGTAGATAATTTCCCAGCTTTACTTAGGCACCCGTGGTGCTATAAGAATAATGCATATCTCCAGTTTAACAAGGGGTACATAAGCTTTGAAAACAAGGAAGAGAGGGTGGTTATATTGCTTGTGTATGGAAAGTCCACACCCTATACTAAACCCCTTGGAGAGGAGGTCCTTAACAGAATATATGTGTGCTCCATAAGAGATCTAGAGACCATCCACCCTACAGAAGGTGTCATCTAGTTTGATGATGCTCGGTCACAATGATACTACCAAGATATAGCATGTGATAATTGGGTGCATGGGACATATGAATTGATTGGGTGACATCTAAAAGGATCGGTGACCAAGGTAACCACAAAGCGTATAGTTTGGCACCTAGGAGGAAAGGAAATAACCAAGTATTCTAGGATCCATACCCCGAGGTCTTTTTGAGAGAAATGGAAGCTCACCGGAGGGAGGATAAGCAACGAGGTATGCTTTGAGTTATGTTTTAATAGGCACAACAGCGAGGTGGTGGGCCGTGCATAGTGAAAACTTGTTGGAGTGGCGTGAAGTTAGATTTTTCTCACCGTCTAATTCTCAAGAGCAACATACCCACCACTATCAAGGATTACAATGGTAATGGACCCGCCTCTTCCCAACATCCAGGCATGTGAGAGGGTCTGGGGAAGGTTTGAAGCATTACCACCCTCCCTTTAGGTGTAAAGCTGTATTCAACACTACAAGGTTGTGCGCATGCTTGGTATATCCATTCTAAAACTCACCGCCAAATGGGAAATTGGCAGGAATTAGTGGCTGACTTGGTTCACACATTCGAGCACCAAAGTACCATGCAACCAGTTGATGAGGCATCGCAACTATCAAACTCCTCACTGGGGATTGTACCATGGTGGAAGATAGGTTAGTAAACTTACTTGGTGGGCCTTGCTTGGAAGTGTGGTTCAAGAGGAGGAACCAAGACATACAATTCAAGTGCACATGTGTTGAAAAGGAAAAAGGAAATATGGTATACGTTGTTAATGGAGAGGAGATGGAGAGCCCAATGTTGACCATTCGGTTAGAACATGCAAAGTAGTTGATATTGTGGATGCATGTACAAGTGCATATTATGAACCACTCAAAACCAATAAAGTTAACATCGGTACGGAGAAGGAGCCCAAGGAATCTATCATTAGGGACTACTGGTCGGACAAGGAAGTATCAAAGATCATCGATATCTTTCATGAATTGGAGGATTTATTCCCATGTAGATACCATGAGTTGAAATGCATCCACCATTCATTGGGGGAAATGTGGATAAAGTTGAAAGATGGTGCGTGCCTGGTCAGTAAGAGGCCTTACAGGATGAATCCCAACATGCGTGTAAGGGTTAAAGAAGAGCTAGATAAAATGATTATATCCGTATCATTAAAATCATGTGAGGAATCAAAATGGATAAGTCCAATGGTGATCAACATAAAGAAGGATGGGTGGATTAGGATATGTGTGGATTACAGGGAATTGAATGTTGTCTATATCATAGATCCTTTTCCCACCCCCTTCACCGAAGAGATTTTGGAAGGAGTTGTTGGGTGCGAGGTCTATTCCTTTACTGA
Source organism: Taxus wallichiana var. yunnanensis (assembly GCA_018340775.1). Classification (NCBI taxonomy): domain Eukaryota; kingdom Viridiplantae; phylum Streptophyta; class Pinopsida; order Cupressales; family Taxaceae; genus Taxus; species Taxus wallichiana. The sequence goes on along the minus strand of CM031243.1, from coordinate 169,727,472 downwards.
TGGATTCTCGGGATATCACCAAGTAAGGATTGCCAAGGAAGACCAAGATAAGAAAAATTTCACCACCAAGTGGGGAAGATTTGCATACACAGTCATGCCCTTTGGATTGAGGAATGCGCCCTCTCCGTATTTTCACGCATAATGGTACAAGCATTTTAAGACTTCATTCACAAGTTCCTTCAAGTATATTTAGATGATTGGACAAAGGTATGGATTGGTCGGGGACCATTGTGATAACTTAAAACTGCTATTTGAAAGATGCTAGTAGTTGAGGATTTCCCTCAACATCAAGAAATGTATCTTTGCAACCCATTTTGGAATGTTGTTGGGGCATATCATATGTAGAGAGGGCTTACTAGTGGATCTCGTGAAATTTGTAGTTATTTTGGGACTGGGGGAGCCCACCAGCCAAAGTGCCATGTGTGGATTTCTTGGACACACTGGGTACTATAGAAAGTTCATTAAGGGATATGCCAAGATCACTGCACCTTTGGAAATATTGCTCATACATAAGAGTGCTTTTCAGTGGGGAGAGGTGCAACAGAGGGAATTTGACACTCTAAAAGAAAGGCTTATCACCGCACCTATTCTATGATTCCCATCATGGGATAAACCTTTCCATGTCCACGTGGATGCCTCTGGTATAGCAATGGGAGCCATTCTTACTCAACCAGGAGAGGGAATTATTAATCATCCCTTGTGTTTTGTAAGTAGAAAGTTGACACCAGTAGAACATAATTATACAATGACCAAGCGTGAGGCATTTTCAATGATCTACGCACTCCACAAATTTAGATAATATCTCATTGGTGACTCCCTTCATATTCTACACTGACCATATGGCCTTGAATTATTTAGTAAACAAAGTAGTGTTGTAGGGGCACATATGCCATTGGGTACTTTTATTTTAGGAATTTGAATTCAAAGTGGTGGTAAAACTGAGAAAGAATAATTGTGGGCCGGATCATTTATCAAGGATTGATTTAGGAGAGGATGTGCAAAGTATCGAGGAAACCATGCCAGACGTGTAACTATTCAGGTTGTGGCGTGCGCCCTTAGAGTTAGAAGACATTGCAGTTTTCTCAAGGAAGGTGTGGTGCCCAAAGGGATGAATGCACTGGAAAGAAAAAGGTTAGCCATACGTGCCACATCCTTCATGTTGATCAATGGGGATTTTTATAAAATGGGTCACGATGAGGTTTTACACCGGTGTGTATTAGAACATGAACACGTGGCCATAATAGAAGAAGCCCATGGTGGGATTGTTGGAGGACACTATGTAGGGAATGCAACCGCATGGAAGATCCTAATATCCGGACTATGGTGGGAGATAATTCACCAGGATTGCATTGATTTTGTAAGGCATGTGACCACTATCAACACCTTGAAAAACTCCGGGAGAATGGATGAGATGTCCTTACACCCCATCGTCAGCGTGGAACCTTTTGAGAAATGGGCAATAGATTTTTTCAGACCAATCTCACCAGCTGCACTAAGGATTGACTCACGTATATCATTACTGTACTTTTAATTTGACAAGGTGGGCGAGGCCACACTCACTAAGTATTGCACCATAGCCATGGCTACTATATTTTTGTGGGAAAACATTATTAGTAGGTATGGGTGCCCATTAAGTTTAACAAGTGATAGGGGCACTCACTTCTTAAATGAAACCATCAGGATTCTATTGGTAGAATTCATGGTAGCCCATCACAAACTACCCCTTAACACCCTTAGGCAAATGGGACTGCAAAAGTCATTCAACAAAATCCTTAGTCACACATTGACTAAGATATGTGATGTGGGTAGGAAGGATTTGGATGAAAAGGTGTCAGTAGTTCTTTGGGCATACAAAACAACGTATAAAATATTGACCAAGGCTACACCATTTCAAGTGGTGTTTGGTGCGTAGTAGTTTTCCGTTGGAATTCATGTTGCCATCTCTATGTATAGTGTGTGTAGGAGGGTTGACAATGAGCAAGTTCTGGAAGAAATAACTGATAAATTGATAAAGTTGGATGAAAGGCACTCACTAGCAAGATGGAGCCAAACAATTGAGAAGGTAAAGCAAAAGGCATGGCATGACCACCATATTAAGAAAAAAATAGTTTGAGGTTGGCCAGATGGTATTACTATATGATTCTAAATTTCTATGCCATCTTGGAAAGTTGAAGGTGCATTGGTTGGGTTCTTATGTAATTTCATACATTCTTGATTCAGTGCATGCCGCTTCAAGCGCCTGGATGGAACAAAATTACTCGAACACTTCAATGGGAGTAGGTTAAAGCCCTACTATAAATAATGCTTCTTGGTACTTGTAAATAAGGTAGTTTTTCCAATTAGCTTAGAATTTCCTTTTATGCTTTTCCTTTCTTATATTTCCTTCGCATTTTTGTTTTTTTTTGCGCCTTGGGCGCGATAACCTTATTACTTTCTAAAATTATGAATGCACAGAGGACCGTGCATCGATTTAGTATGGGGTGAGGTGATGAAGAGAAGCATGGACTTATTTTTGTAGGATGATTGGGTTGGTAGACCATTTGAATTGGCCATGTTAAAAGATGCATTAGGAGAAAAGAAGGAAGATAGGTGGCAAGATAATGTTACATTGGAAATCCACGTACAAGGAGAAAAAGTGCAAAAACACGAGGTAGATGAAAGCAAGAACCATGAGAATGGAAGAAGTGCCTTTGGCACTAGTAATACACACGCAAGATTCTTCTATCAAGATGGGTTGGTTGCATGCCAGAAGGTAGGAAACACTTTTCGTGCAAGGATTGGGCGTGGTGGAAAATTTTTCACTCAAGGAATGAGCACAGTGAAACATGTTTTGCGAAGGATTAGGGCGCGTGAGGAGAAGCGCTGAAGTCGGGTTTTATTTGAAAAACCACATTAAACATTATCGTATGAAGGTAGGTAGCCTAGAATTAAATGTATAAAAGCATAAAAACCTATAAATATAAGAATGGGCATTTCATTTTTCACTTTGTGAAAACAAGAAGAGTGATTTTCTTTCAAGAGCTAGGGTTTCGAGAACTAACTTGTGTGAAGGAAAATCCCAAATACTTAATCACAATTGGTCCATTAGACCTACAAGCTAGAGTAGAAGAGATTCATGGGTGTGAGAAATATTGTGAAGAAGCAATGTGATTAAAGGGAAAAATCAGAGATTAGGGTTTGTGTTCTAGGGCACAGGGCACGCGAAGAAAAATTTCAAACAAACTCGCAAGTTAACCTAGAATGAAAGCAAGGGGTACAATGACGGCCACAAAACTAGTAGGTAAACCCATAGAAAATCCAAGAAGGGAAAGGGTAAAGGAAAAGGGAAGAAGAAACAAGAGGAAATACCCTTGGATATGAATGAGGAATGGTATTCAAAAATGCAATACCCGGATGGGGTTTTGCTAGGGCAAGAGTGGGATTCCCACATAAGATAGATGACCGTGATCGAATACAATCACCGGTCAAGCATAATTGTAATAGATATGGCACTAGAGCTAGTGTGCCCCATAAATAAGTGAGCATCTGATGGGTTGCCAATCTACAGTGACGTGGTCAAGGTGAAAATGGAGAAGGTAGGGCTTCTCCAACTTTATGAGCTGCCATATTTCAGGAATCCCGAGCGCTTGTACCAATGGTTGATGACATGCATACATGAAGAATTCTTCTGCTTCACAGGTGTAAAATGTGCATAACTCCCTAGTTAATTTCACACTTCATAGGCCTAAACTATGCAAGCGGACGTGCTCATAGATGACCTCCAGGATGAGGAGGTAATTAGGAAACCATAGCATCCTAGGAATTGAAGAAGGGATCAAGATACTATGACGTCTCGGATATCAGTGATCCAGTGATGAAGATGGCCATGCACCTTATCTCCAAGCTGAATGGACAAGAGAGGTGGACCCAGGTGAGCAAGCCCTGGTTGAATGGCTGCAGGAAGGTCACGGAGGGCACCATATACAACATCTCCCAGTATATAGTAGAAAAATCATAAGTAGCATGGAGAATGGAGGAAAAATCCTTTTTGGAAACATTCTGTTAACAATTGTGTTCTCAGAAACCAAGGTTCCGATACATCCGAAAATTTTTATGGGAGTACCCCACTGAAGACTATTCATCCATGGACAGATTCATGAAATACACATGTGAATCAATGACAGGGGTACACAAGGTGCGCTTGGACAAATGGTATAAGCGCCTTAGGAACACATTCAGTGTTGAATGGTGGATCCTGAAACAACTCCTCGTGGCAACTAAAGGAGAAGCAAAGTTCGCGGTCTACCAACACTTTTGCATCGGAAGGTTCATCTTGGTGGATGGTAGTTGGAGTCTATGGTACAAACTCCCATTCTCGTTTACTACCCAATTTTTCCAAGCGAGGGTAAATAGATACAAGGAATCAAAGAAATTAAACTTGGAGTTGTCCACCCTTGACAAAGAGCATAGGAAATGAGAAAGAATATAGTATACCTAAAGAAGCATGTAGATGTTGAAAGGTACATGTCACAGGATGTGCACATTGTAAGGCTATTGACCTTACCTATTGCTGGGAGAAATGCCATGAGGATCTACCTGTGCATAAGGCCAAAATTTGAAAAGGTGCATACATGGAGAATGAGATATCCATCTGGAAACCCCATGGGAAGAAAGAATCCCACGCCAAAGCGCAAGGAGAGGGAAGAGGAAGAAGAACAAAGGGCATTGGAGAAGCAGAATGTAGATACTACGGGGCCGAGTACCTACGTCTAGAAGAAGAGGGGAATGGTGGTCAGGGAGATGACCCCGAAGCCTCGCATGGCCACCATCCCCAAAAACCCTTAGATGAATAGAGGACAACATCCCTGACTCAAGTTTTTGCAAAGGAAGAAGAACAAGGGACGGAGGAACAAGAGTTTGAAGATATAGATGACCTAAATGCCTATATAGGTGAGAAGGATGATGATGAAGGGGAAGAGTTGGAGGTGAATCAGGAACATATTGATGTCCATGATTTGGAGGGAGAGGGAGCAGAGGATATAAATGATGCTTTCATCTTTGTAAGGAGGAAGGGTGCCCAAGGGGAGGAAGGTGTGCAGAGTGAAGAAAGGAGTGAAGGGGAAAGTACTAAGGGGCCAGATATGCCCAAGCTCACTTAGGAGGAAGTAGATGAGAAAGTGACAAGGGAGGTAGAGAAGATAATTAATACCTTGGTCAAGAGGAGTTGGAGCGTAGCACGAGCTCGTACTCGGTGAGTTCAAAGAAGAGCAAAGGGAGAAGAGTGTGGGTAGCACAAAAGGCCCAACTCTTTTAGTAACTATTCCCAAGGGTGTGCGCATGGGAAGTAAATGCAGGAAGGGGGAAGAACAATGATGGGATACATTGATGACCCCAAAAAAATTTACGCACACATTTCTAGAGTATCATGCCCACCAAGGAGCTCACCGCCATGGAATCCTTTGACCTTGAGGGTGGGTACCCGCACACAAGGAAGATGCTATCATGGGCATTCGACTCCCACCTTAACAAGCGTGAGTTTGAAGTTAACCAAGGAGTGGTCTTAGCATTGTTCGAAGGAAAGGGGGATAACCCCATTGTAAACATGTAGCAACTATCAAATGAGAAAGTGTGTAATCCACTCAAAATTCCCCTATTTTTAAGAAGTTGAAAATTTAAAATTTTGAGGTTAAGTGTCTTTTCAGTTGTACTGATAATGTGAAAAGCCAAAGAAATTGAGAAAATCTATGTTTTTGGGTCATTTTGTGTGTTTTTCGGGCTGTCGGATATTTTTGTTTCGTGTGTCCCAAGTTCAATTGGGCCCTTTGTTCCCCGATCGGCCGGTTTACCCGAAGTCTGTCTTTTTTGGGCCATCTTAACATTTTGTCCCAAATGTCCCGAGTTCACCTGGAATAGTTGTTCCATTTTCGTCCGATTCGGCCGAGTCGCGTACTTCGCGTACTTTTGTCCCGCGTGTTCCAAGAGCATTTGTGCGTCTTTTCCCCGTATCGCCCGAATCGGCCGAGTCGCGTACTTCACTTTTCACATCCCTCATGTCCCAAATGAACCAAAGTGCCATTCGTGCTAATTTTTCCCGCTCTACCCGAATATCTTTCTTTTCAAATTGGTAGGTATGTATTTAATGCGCATTTATTACCTTTCTCTCTCCTAAACGGCTATATAACGAGCGAACCCCCTATGCGTTTTGCACACTGCTTTCCTGCTATCTTTTGCTCGAACCCTTGCAATCTAAATTCCTGTGCGCATATCCATTCCCTCTGCAATTCCATCCCAAGTCTAGCTTGCAGCTCTACTCTCTAAATTACTATCAACATGAAGATCAAATTCTAGGGGCAGGAACAAGTCTCACCACTAGAGTCCGCCATTCCCGATATCGGGGATAGTGAAGTTCGCCACCTTGACTTTGGTGATTTTTGGTCGAGGATGATAGATGCAAACCCTACACCAATGGCACAGATGATTCATGACAGCGGTCTGGCTTTCGCTGGTGGTTTCCCAATCTCGGTGCAATGCGCAGACACAGTGCTCTCATGCGGAGCTCATTTCAACCCTGATTCGAGTGAATTGACCAACGTGCACGGGGAGCTCATCGCCAAACTTGACGCTGCCACCATTGGTACTGCACTGAGGATTCCAGAAATGGATAATGCTATAGTTGTCTCCCAGAATCAAGCACAGGCTCTTTTCAATCAAGACAACGATAATTATAAGGCACGGGTGGCAAAGTCTTGGCTTAAAAACCCTAAGAAGGGAGCATCTCGTCTATCCAAGACTCTTTTCCGGAAGATTTCAATGAAGAATTGTCTGATTTCATAATCCTACTGGCTCGGGTTATGGGCTTACCCTCTACTAACGAGTTCCATTTCTGGATGTGCCCGCTTATCAATATGGTGTGCGAGGGAACCCAAAATATCAACTGGGTAGAAATCATCAGTATGAATCTAGTGGAGCAGCTATCCAATGTACAACAAATGAAGAAATTCTATATGACTTCATACCTGATGTACACTCTGGCGGCATCAAGGCAATGGTTTGGCTTTTCTTACATTGATGCCCACAAAGATGATCCTGTGTATGCCTACTACCCGCAGTTCACCCTAGAGACCAGCAATCATAATTTCCGAAGGGTGAATGATGCCTTCACCATGTACATGGTCAGACTTCTCGAGGGTGACACTGCTAGAAGATTTTCTGACGAAGCCATGAGTCTAATATCGCACTACGGTGCTTATTTTATCCAATTCAGAAAATTTTCTTATATCAGGCTTGCTGGCTATGAGAGCACCCCTCTGAGGCTTCCTATGTTCTGCAGTGACAAGATGGCTCTGATAGAAGTATGCAGGAAATTGGACAAATTGCATAGAACCTGCAGGGACAAGAAGATTACTAGTTTGCACTTCCCCATCTCTTTGGGAAACTACACCTGCAAAACAGCCCTAGATGCACAGAATATAGAAAGAGCCCTGGCTCCCATTACAGTCCATTTCTTCAAGCCCAGAACTTTCTTCGACTTGAAAAAGTTCATTGAGCAGAATATCAAGATAACCTATCATCATAGGGCAGATACAGAAGACTATTGGGCTGACTGTGCCGATGATTTTGAGGCCCGAAGGAGGCATTATGGCAGGTTCTCTCTACAATTGATCCAAGAACTCGGCTTGTACCAAGTTCCTGAAGGACTCAAGGATGACAACTCTGATCTATACTCATATGAGTATGATAATGTGGTTAAGCACACTCCCTTGGAGGACTTGGATTGGTTTAAAAAAGAGAAAGATGATTTGGCTGAGATCCTGGCTCCAGTCTTAGTCAGGACTAAGATCTGGTTTGATAGAAAAGTCCGAGAGCTTAGGAGGCACTCAGGGGAATCCTCCTCCAAGGATGTTTCAACACCAAGGAGGGAAGCATCGACTCCAAGATCAGACACACCTGTGCAAACCCCTCCTGCCTCATCAACTCAAGGACCTGCAGCTTCTACTCCTTCATCCACCCAGGTATACCAGAAGAAATTCAAAGAAGTTAAGAAGGAGCCTGTGGAAGAAGATCCCCAGAGAAAGCATGTAGAATTTCCTTCGGGGCCAGAGAACATTATTGTTCTCAGTGAAAGTGAAGAGAGTGAAGTGCCAACTCCTTCAAGCGCCCCTGAAGCTCCAACAGATAAGGACAAGGAAGTCCAGAGCACTGAACTTCCAAGTGCTATTGATTCCTCTGCACCAGTTGTCTCAAGCACCCCACTCATGTCTCAACTCGAGACAATAGTGGTACAGACCTTGGGTGCTATGAGTTCTCTATCTCTTGGTCCTCTTGCCCCACCTGCTTCTTCCTCCTCCTCTTTTGCATGGGTGCAACCTCTTGTCGACAGTAGGAAGAGAAAATCTTCCTCTCGGAGCTCAGGGCCAAATTTTGATGTTGTGGCAGCTTTGTTAGGCACTACTCCTCCTCGCTCACGCCAAAAAGCCAGAATCACCTCCAGGATAGTGTCTGATGCTCAGGGCCAGCAATTCCTGGAGATAGCTAAGCCTACAGTAGATAAACCAGAGCAGGATTTGCAGGCATCTGACCTAGAACTCTCAAGGATTCCTATGGGAGAGTCTACCCCTGAAGGTGAGATCCACAATCTCCAGGAAACGGTCACAAGAGTCATTGGGAGGGTAGAAAAAGGGCAGCAAACTATAGAACAGTTGGAAGAACAAGCCCAGATTCTCACAGGTTTTATCAAATCTCTTTTGTCCAAGGACAAAGTTTTGGACCCTACCCCATTGACTACTCTTCCACCACCTATGATTTTGAGCCAAGATGAGGTACAGAGTATCAAGGATATGCACAAGTATTCCATCTATGGCAGAGCTATGGAGGCCATGGTGGAAGATATGCTTGTTGCAGGATTGAACTTCATCGATGAAGCTTTCAAACTCCATGGAAAAGTGAACAACTTGCAACAGAAGCTCTCTTCCACTATTGGGATCATAGATAAAGAGCTTAAACTTTGGAGTAGTTGCATAGTAGACCTCCGCCTCATGGGACAAACAGATGAAAACATTTTATTGGTGAGTAAGGTTTTTGATGATGTAAAGGATAATCTATCAAAGTCCTGGGTTTACAGATGTGGAGTGGAAGATCAAGGTCCTGGAGGAAGCTTCGGGAGAATTGAAGAATAGCCGGTAAAGGGTGAGGCTTTCAAAACACTAGTTGTATCTGCTTTCAAAGATATACATTGTCATCTTCGTGATGAGACTTCTGGTGTGCCTCTCTCCCTACAAGAAATCAAAGCTCAATTCAGAGCTTTTGTCAAAAATAATCTGTTCAAGGAAAGCTCCATTTCCAAAGAGAAAATGAAAGAAATCTGCTCTCTTCAATCTGCCATTGAAGAAGCAAATAAGGACTATCATACTCATGTCGAGTTTGATAAGGAAATGGAGAAGTGCCTCGATTTTGGACCCAATCTACAGCCAACACGTCAGTCCCTCGTGGCAGAGACATAGCCGAGGCGTTGAAGAGATTCAGACAATGGATTTTAAATCAGTGGGTCCCTCCCAGTCATAAGCACCTGTCTTCTTCTCCTAATTCTTCTCTTCTCTTCCCATTCTTTCTCTCGGATTTATTGTAATAATTAGTTGGGGTATTGTGATTGGCAACCCTTTAACTAATCATTAGTTAAAAGAAGTAGTTACCGAGAGTAACTGATTTGTTAACTATATAATGGCCTCTCCTCGCCATTTTGAAGGAGGAAGAACTTGGCTTATTTTCTGAAAGTGTAAAATAAATCATAAAGAAATCAATACAGAAGGACTTTTCATTCTTTGTCTATCTGATTTCCTTTTATCCCTAAGTTATTCATTTAATCTTGCCAAGATCATTTGTCTATATTATGTTAAGAAGCTTTGTATTCTTGCAGATGTTATTTATAGAACTTTGTGTCTTTCAAATTTCATCTTAATTATATGATACAAATGATCTTGTTTCAATTCACTGTACCTTCACATACATAAAGAATTACTCTGTCATCTATAATTCTGAATGGTGCCTTTCTACTCATTCTCGTATTCTCATTCCTCAGTCCTTTTGTAGTTGATGATCCTAAAACAAAACACTTTCATAATATCCAAGTTCCACAAGAAAATCATGTTTTGTATATGTGTAAATAGGTTCATTTCTGAATAAGGGAACCTCTCCCATTAAAGAGGAGGGACTTCTTGTCCCCTGACTGTTGCTCTTCGTGAAGTCCTTTTTGACGACCAACAGTTTTTGGTGACTCCGCTAGGGATCATATTCCAGTTTATTTATTGATCATCTTTTGATCTGGCGACTCCATTTTACTCGAGGGAGAAGGGCCCGTGGTATTGAAGATTCTCAGTTTCATCTTTTGGAACAGCAGGGTTTTCCTTTCCCTTCAACAAAGAAATAGAAAGACTCGTTCAACAAGCACTCCACCTATCCAAGATAGAATCCCTACGGGTGGTATTCCTTCAGAGCAAATCAGTCCTAATCTTCGAGCTTTGATTCTTGCTGGTGTTACAGTTCCTCTCCAAGCCATTTTTCCAAGAATGGCGGTACCATTGCCCTGGGGTCATCGTGTCGGGCCCCTTGCCCTTCCTCAGCCTTTGCACGAGTTACCCAGAGGTAACCAGAAGAACTTCCCTAAATTCAAAGGCGATGGTAAAGTGCATCCTGATGAACACATCGCAGCCTTCATAGTTGCATGCGGAGTTCTGGGAGTTGAACATGAAGATGTCTCCGTAAGACTTTTCATTGAGACTTTACAAGATAATGTTGCTGATTGGTTCTATCACCTTCCGGCCGGTGCTATCACCAGCTGGGACACAATGAGAACTAGGTTTGAAAACCGGTTCAAACCAGTAGAAGACGTGCATGCCTTGCTAGCCCAAATCTCTCAAATAAAGAAGGATTCATCAAGAGCCCATGAGAGAATTTGTGGCTCGATTCAACAGATTGATTAACAAAATTCTGCCAAATACTCGACCTGTAGATCAAATTCAAAAATGTTTTTCCTAAATGCCCAATCGCCTGAAGTTAGCTTATGCACTAAGAAGGGCTAATCTCACAACATTGGCCGAAGATCAAACTCTTGCTGTTAGTGTCGAAGATGATTTAATCATGTCAGGGAAGTTGAGGAGAGACCCTTCTAAATCTAAATCTGCTTCTTCCTCCTCTTCCACTCCTGGACCTAATACTGATCCATTGGTACAAAAACTTGCAAATGATCTCATTGCCATTAAGAAACAATTGGCTCAGCATGCTCCCTATGCAGACATTCCAAGGAGGAATTTTCAGCCCAGAAATCATTTTCCTACTTCTCAAACAAGGCTAGCACTTGAAGGACCTCCTATTAAAGTTCCTGTCAATGCAACCTGTGAAGTTGAGGAACCAGAGGATGAGGAGGTTAATGAAGATTGCGAGGAATTTGTTGAAGAGGTTGATGATGAAGCAGATGAACTTGAGGGATCTTGAGTTAATTTCTTCACCACTAAAGGCATTGATGATGGGGATGATTATGATGAAATAGTAGTAGACATGAATAGCGAATCATACGCTGTCATGACTCGAGAGCAGACAAATCAGAGGGAGAAAGTGATGCAGCCCACCAAGAAATCTAAAGAACAGCCGACAACTATCCCCGTAATTACAAAAAGAGGATCTCCTATTCCCATTTCATCTACACCAAAGGTGAGTCCTGTCAATTCTGCTACTAAAGTTACTTCTTTTTCCCCTAAAATTGATAAACCTAAGATTTCAAATGATGATAGCCCATCCACTTCTGGGTCTTTTGATATTATTGATCACCTAAAAAAGACTAAGGTTCAAATCTCAGAAGCTGAATATTATCAAACCCATCCTAAGGCTTTTGCTAAAATGATTCACTTTGTCAATTCCCATTCTAAAACTACCTCTAAAGGCCTTTTACCCACTCCTTCTTCTACACCACAACCTAATCTGATAGCCACTGTCACCTCACCCAATGACAAAATCAAACCATTCTATGTGACACTTCTTATAGCTGGCCATAGGCTCAGCAATTACGTCATAGACTCAAGAGCATCAGACAATGTGATGCCTGCTAAAGTAGCTCATGCCTTAGGCTTGACTCTCACACACTTATGGATCTTGTTATTCTATGGAGAGTAAGGAAGTGCCCTTGGTCGGAAGATTAAAGATGCACAAGTGGCTTTTGTTGCTTTGCCTGAGAAGAAAGTTTTGGCTACTATCTTAGTAGCAGATATTCCTCCTTCATACGGGATGTTGCTAAGTAGAAACTTCTATAAGGATGTGGGTGGAGAAATTCAAATGGATTGGTCACATGCCCTCATACCTATTAATGGACAAATGAAGAAGTTGTTGCCTGAGAAGCAATCTGAGTATATTGTACAAAAAACGGATGATCCCAAAGCACAAATACTCTATGAGGATATGGGGCATGGCAACTACATGATTATGTCTCCTGAAGAAATCCAACTTCCCAAAGTATCACCTAAAGATCCTAATGGTGTTTGGATTTTAGAGTTTGATGGAAGTTGTTCCTCAGCTGGTTCTGGAGCTGGTGTCATATTGGTGTCACCTGAAGGAAGCCTTCATCCTTTCTCATTCAAGTTGCAATTTGAAAATACCAATAATACAACAGAGTATGAGGCTCTCATTCTTGGACTCAAGGTGGCAAAAGAACAGGGTGTGAAGAATCTTCTAGCTCGTGGGGATGTGGAATTGATTGTTAAGCAAGTTAGAAACCTTTTCCAGGTAAAAATGGAAGGTTGAAACATTACAGGAATCAAGTTTGGGATTCCATTGAATTTCTTGATGCTTTCTCCATCGAAGCAATACCTAGGGAGAAGAATACCAGGCTGATTCATTAGCAGTCTCTGGGTCACTACTCATACCTCATCCTGACTTCTCTCAAGATAAGTTCACCATTGAGATGATCCATCGACCTAGTGTACCTGATAATACAAATAACTGGCAAGTTTTCAATGATGATCAACACTTGCTTTCTTTCTTAGAACTCAAGGATAATTTTGAACAGCTATACTTTGAAGGAAGTGATAACTTGCCTCGTGAAAGTGTGCCCTTTGACAAAGTAGCCACCCAAGGAGAAGAAACGGATCAGGATGGATGTATCAAACTCAAGGGAAACAAGATCCCTAAAGGATTGGTGAGTTTAGAGGAACTGTTTGATAAACACGATAGGTATGTAAAGTCTAGAGCTTCTACTGGACCTCAACAATCAACTGAATATGACAAAATTAATATTGGGAGTTCTACTAACCCTAAGCTCATGAACATTGGAAAATGTTGCACATCAGAAGAGAGGAAGAAGGTAATTGATCTTTTAAAGAAGTATAAGGATGTTCTTGCCTACTCCTATGAAGATTTAAAAGCTTTCCAACCAAAGGAGATGCAACATTTTATTCCTCTCAAACCTGGAATTAAGCCTTTTAAATAGAAGCAGAGGCAATACAATCCTAAAATAGCTGACACCATTTTTCAAGAAATACAGAATTTTTGAAAGCCAAAATCATTTTTCCTATCCATCATTCAACATGGATTGCCAATATTGTACCTGTTAGAAAGAAAAATGGTGAGATTCGTATCTGTGTTGACTTCAGGAATCTGAATCAGCTTCCTTGAAAGATAATTATCCTTTACCTATGATGGATCAGGTCTTACAAGTAGTAACAGGATCTGAAATGTTGTCTATGCTTGATGGATTCTCAGGATATAATCAGGTAGAAGTTAATACTGCAGATCAACACAAAATGGCTTTCACTACCCCTTGGGGTACCTTTGCTTACAAAAGAATGCCTTTTGGGCTCATTAATGCTGGTGCTACTTTTCAGAGAGCTATGGACCTAGCCTTTGGAAGTTTGAAAGGGAAGTGTATTGTTGTATACCTTGATGACTTGACTGTGTATTCTAAAACAAGGGCGGATCATTTTCAGCACCTGGAGACAGTTCTGCTAAGATGTAGAGAACATGGGATCTCTTTGAATCCTAAGAAATCTGTCTTTTGTGTCACAGAGGGGAAATTATTAGGGCACATTGTCTCCAAAGATGGTATTAAAATTGATCCTGAGTGAGTTCAAGCTATTCAAAAATCCCTTCCAACCAAAGAAAAAGGCGTGCATTCTTTCTTTGTAAGATCAATTTTTTGAGAAGGTTCATCCCTGATTTCGTAGAGTTAACTTTGAATATTTCCCAAATGATGAAAGGAAAACAAACATTTGGTTGGTCTCCTGAAGGGAAAGAAGCCTTTGAAGGCATTAAAAGAGCCATTGCTAAAACTCCTGTTTTAGCATGTCCAGATTTTAGCAAAGATTTTATTATCTATTGCTACGCCACAGATAACACCTTAGCTACTGTTTTAACTCAGGAAGATTCTAATGAGCACGAACTCCCAATTGCATTTATGAGCTATATTCTAAAAGATCATGAGTTAAAATACACCATGATGGAAAAACATGCTTTTGCAGTGGTTAAAGTTGTTAAGCAGTTTCGTTTTTACATTCTCAACTCTCACTCCATGGTGTTGGTACCAGATACAACTGTTAAGTCAATTCTCACACAAGCAGAATTTGGATCCAAGAGAGGGAACTGGGTGGCCAAGGTCCAAGAATATGATATTGACATCAAACTAACCAAGCTCGTCCGTGGAAAAGGCCTTTGTGAACTCATCGCTGAAGGAGCTAGACATGAGTTACTGGAAGATAAAGTTGGTCTTCCTACCGTTCTGTTTCTTAGCTCAGTTGATGAATGGTATGCTGATATCACTCATTTTCTCACCTATGGGGAATGCCCCTCTCATTTGACTACCAAAGAAAAGAGAGTTGTTAAACTAAGGTCAGTGCAATATGTTTTGTGGGAGAATGCCTTGTTTAAGCGTGGATTGGATGGAAGGTTTTTGAAATGTGTGGACAAGGAACAACAGAAAAAGCTACTCTCAGCTTTTCATGATCAGGCATGTGGAGGGCACTACTCATCAACCATCACTACTCATAAGATACTTCGTGGAGGATATTACTGGCCTACCTTGTTCAGAGATGCATCAAAGTGGGTTGATAAATGTGAGGCTTGTCAGACTTTCGTGGGTAGACCCAAATTGGCCTCTTTGCCTCTTAAGCCAATTGTAATTGAAGAACCTTTTCAACAGTGGGGTTTGGACTTCATTGAACACTTAATCCCTCTTCTAGTGCTGGTCATACTCATGTATTAACTGCCACAGATTATTTCACCAAATGGGTAGAAGCCATTCCAAAGAAAGAGTACTACTTCAAGTAGTGTGCGCTTTCATCAAAGAAAACATCTTGGTAAGGTATGGTGTACCTAACAAGATTGTGATGATAATGCTTCAAATTTTTCTTCAACCGAGATAATGGATTTTTGCTATGGATATGGCATCTCTCTGGCTCACTCCTCAGATTACTATCCTCAGGGAAATGGACAAGCAGAATCCACAAATAAAAATCTGGTGACCATAATAAGGAAATTAGTCAATGAGTCCCAACGAAACTGGCACAAGAAACTCTATGATGCTCTTTGGGCAGATAGGATCACACCTAAGAGAGCCATTGGGATGTCTCCTTTTCAGGTAGTATATGGAGTAGAAGCTCAATTGCCAGTAACAGTGGAGCTACCAGCCTTGCATCTAATGAAGGCCATTGAAGATACCAGTTTCAATGACGCTTTGGATAAAAGAATCATGTATCTGCACAAATTGAATGAGGACAGATTGGAGGTTGCTGATAGGATATCTGCTCATCAACAGAAGGTAAAAGTCTTGTTCGATAAGAAAGCCAGGTTCAGAGATTTCCAAGTTGGAGACATCGTTTTACTATGGGATAAAAGGCATGAACCTCGTGGCAGCCATGGCAAGTTTGATTCCCTTTGGCTCGGACCTTTCAAGATCAGGCACTTTGCTGGTAAGAATTATTTTTACCTTGATTATATGGATGGTTCTCCTCTCCCACTTCCTTATAGTGGGCAGTACCTAAAATTGTTCAAGTCATAGGTGATTAGGGAGTCCCTTTTTGTATATTCTGTATAGTGTGTGTCCTCCTTTCCTGCTCTTGTTTTTGTGTGTTGTTTTGGTGTGTTGTCTTCTGTATTGGTTTGCTTTTTGACTCCGTGGCCCAATGGATAAGGTACTGGTCTACTTCCCTGAGTTTGTCTAAATCCTTGCCTTGTCTCATTCTTTGAATCTATGCCAAGTCATCCCCAAAGGAGCCAGCTTTGTTGTCCACTCAAAATTCCCCTATTTTTAAGAAGTTGAAAATTTAAAATTTTGAGGTTAAGTGTCTTTTCTGTTGTACTGATAATGTGAAAAGCCAAAGAAATTGAGAAAATCTACATTTTTGGGTCATTTTGCATGTTTTTCGGGCCTGTCGAGATATTTTTGTCCCGCGTGTCCCAAGTTCAATTGGGCCCTTTGTTCCCCGATCGGCCGGTTTACCCAAAGTCTGTTCTTTTCGGGCCCGTCGGAACGTTTTGTCCCAAATGTCCCAAGTTCACCCAGACCAGTTGTTCCATTTTCATCCGATTCAGCCGAGTCGCGTACTTCGCGTACTTTTGTCCCACGCGTGTTCCAAGAGCATTTGTGCATCTTTTCCCCATATCGCCCGAATCGGCCGAGTCGCGTACTTCACGCTTTCACGTCCCTCATGTCCCAAATGAACCAAAGTGCCATTCGTGCTAATTTTTCCCACTCTACCCGAATATCTTGCTTTTCAAATTGGTAGGTATGTATTTAATGCACATTTATTACCTTTCTCTCTCCTAAACGGCTATATAACGAGTGAACCCCCTATGCGTTTTGCACACTACTTCCTTGCTATCTTTTGCTCGAACCCTTGCAATCTAAATTCTGCGTGCGTGTATCCATTCCCTCCGTAATCCATCCCAAGTCTAGCTTGCAGCTCTCGCTCTCTAAATTACTATCAACATGAAGATCAAATTCTAGGGGTAGGAACAAGTCTCACCACTAGAGTCCGCCGTTCCTGATATCGGGGACAGTGAAGTTCGCCACCTTGACTTTGGTGATTTTTGGTCGAGGATGACAGACGTGAACCCTACACCAATGGCACAGATGATTCATGATAGTGGTCTAGCTTTCGCTGGTGGTTTCCCAATCTCGGTGCAATGCGCAGACACAGTGCTCTCATGCGGAGCTCATTTCAACCCTGATTCGAGTGAATTGACCAACGTGCACGGGGAGCTCATCACCAAACTTGACGCTACCACCATTGGTACTACACTGAGGATTCCAGAAATGGATAATGCTATAGTTGTCTCCCAGAATCAAGCACAGGCTCTTTTCAATCAAGACAACGATAATTATAAGGCATGGGTGGTGAAGTCTTGGCTTAAAAACCCTAAGAAGGGAGCATCTCGTCTATCCAAGACTCTTTTCCAGGTAGATTTCAATGAAGAATTGTCTAATTTCATAATCCTACTAGCTCGGGTTATGGGCTTACCCTCTACTAACGAGTTCCATTTCTGGATGTGCCCGCTTATCAATATGGTGTGCGAGGGAACCCAAAATATCAACTCAGGGTAGAAATCATCGATGAATCTAGTGGAGCAGCTTGTCCAATGTACAAGAAATGAAGAAATTCTATATGACTTCATACTGATGTACACTCCGCGGCATCAAGGCAATGGTTTGGCTTTTCTTACATTGATGCCCACAAAGATGATCCCATGTATGCCTACGCCCGCAATTCACACCCTAGAGACCAAAGCAATCGTAATTTCAAGGGTGAATGATGCCTTCACCATGTACATGGTCAGACTTCTCGAGGGTGACACTGCTAGAAGATTTTCTGATGAAGCCATGAGTCTAATATCGCACTACGGTGCTTATTTTATCCAATTCAGAAAATTTTCTTATATCAAGCTTGCTGGCTATGAGAGCACCCCTCTGAGGCTTCCTATGTTCTGCAGTGACAAGATGGCTCTGATAGAAGTATGCAGGTAATTGGACAAATTGCATAGAACCTGCAGGGACAAGAAGATTACTGGTTTGCACTTCCCCATCTCTTTGGGAAACTACACCTGCAAAACAGCCCTGGATGCACAGAATATAGAAAGAGCCCTGGCTCCCATTACTATCCATTTCTTCAAGCCCAGAACTTGCTTCGACTTGAAAAAGTTCATTGAGCAGAATATCAAGATAACCTATCATCATAGGGCAGATACAGAAGACTATTGGGCTGACTGTGCCGATGATTTTGAGGCCCGAAGGAGGCATTATGGCAGGTTCTCTCTACAATTGATCCAAGAACTCGGCTTGTACCAAGTTCCTGAAGGACTCAAGGATGACAACTCGATCTATACTCATATGAGTATGATAATGTGGTTAAGCACACTCCCTTGGAGGACTTGGATTGGTTTAAAAAAGAGAAAGATGATTTGGCTGAGATCTTGGCTCCAGTCTTAGTCAGGACTAAGATCTGGTTGATAGAAAAGTCCGAGAGCTTAGGAGGCACTCAGGGAATCCTCCTCCAAGGATGTTTCAACACCAAGGAGGGAAGCATCGACTCCAAGATCAGACACACCTGTGTAAACCCTCCTGCCTCATCAACTCAAGGACCTGCAGCTTCTACTCCTTCTTCATCCACCCAGGTATACCAGAAGAAATTCAAAGAAGTTAAGAAGGAGCCTGTGGAAGAAGATCCCTGAGAAAGCATGCAGAATTGCCTTCGGGGCTAGAGAACATTATTGTTCTCAGTGAAAGTGAAGAGAGTGAAGTGCCAGCTCCTTCAAGTGCCCCTGAAGCTCCAACGGATAAGGACAAGGAAGTCCAGAGCACTGAACTTCCAAGTGCTATTGATTCCTCTGCACCAGTTGTCTCAAGCACACCAGTTGTCTCAAGCACCCCACTCATGTCTCAACTCGAGACAATAGCGGTACAGACCTTGGGCGCTATGAGTTCTCTGTCTCTTGGTCCTCTTGCCCCACCTGCTTCTTCCTCCTCTTTTGCATGGGTGCAACCTCTTGTCAACAGTAGGAAGAGAAAATCTTCCTCTCGGAGCTCAGGGCCAAATTTTGATGCTGTGGCAGCTTTTTTAGGCACTACTCCTCCTTCTCATGCCAAAAAGCCAGAATCACCTCCAGGATAGTGTCTGATGCTCAGGGCCAGCAATTCCTGGAGATAGCTAAGCCTACAGTAGATAAACCAGAGCAGGATTTATAGGCATCTGACCTAGAACTCTCAAGGATTCCTATGGGAGAGTCTACCCCTGAAGGTGAGATCCACAATCTCCAGGAAACGGTCACAAGAGTCATTGGGAGGGTAGAAAAAGGGCAGCAAACTATAGAACAATTGGAAGAACAAGCCCAGATTCTCACAGGTTTTATCAAATCTCTTTTGTCCAAGGACAAAGTTTTGGACCCTACCCCATTGACTACTCTTCCACCACCTGTGATTTTGAGCCAAGATGAGGTACAGAGTATCAAGGATATGCACAAGTATTCCATCTATGGTAGAGCTATGGAGGCCATGGTGGAAGATATGCTTGTTGCAGGATTGAACTTCATCGATGAAGCTTTCAAACTCCATGGAAAAGTGAACAACTTGCAACAGAAGCTCTCTTCCACTATTGGGATCATAGATAAAGAGCTTAAACTTTGGAGTAGTTGCATAGTAGACCTCCGCCTCATGGGACAAACAGATGAAAACATTTTATTGGTGAGTAAGGTTTTTGATGATGTAAAGGATAATCTGTCAAAGTCCTGGGTTTACAGCAGTGGAGTGGAAGATCAAGGTCCTGGAGGAAGCTTCGGGAGAATTGAAGAATAGCTGGCAGAAGGGTGAGGCTTTCAAAACACTAGTTGTATCTGCTTTCAAAGATATACATTGTCATCTTCAGGATGAGACTTCTGGTGTGCCTCTCTCCCTACAAGAAATCAAAGCTCAATTCAGAGCTTTTGTCAAAGATAATCTGTTCAAGGAAAGCTCCATTTCCAAAGAGAAAATGAAAGAAATCTGCTCTCTTCAATCTGCCATTGAAGAAGCAAATAAGGACTATCATACTCATGTCGAGTTTGATAAGGAAATGGAGAAGTGCCTCGATTTTGGACCCAGTCTACAGCCAACACGTCAGTCCCTCGTGGCAGAGACATAGCCGAGGTGTTGAAGAGATTCAGACAGCGAATTTAAAGTCAGTGGGTCCCTCCCAGTCATAAGCACCTGTCTTCTTCTCCTAATTCTTCTCTTCTCTTCCCATTCTTTCTCTCGGAATTTATTGTAATAATTAGTTGGGGTATTGCGATTGGCAACCCTTTAACTAATCATTAGTTAAAAGAAGTAGTTACCGAGAGTAACTGATTTGTTAACTATATAATGGCCTCTCCTCACCATTTTGAAGGAGGAAGAACTTGGCTTATTTTCTGAAAGTGTAAAATAAATCATAAAGAAATCAATACATAAGGACTTTTCATTCTTTGTCTATCTAATTTCCTTTTATCCCTAAGTTATTCATTTAATCTTGCCAAGATCATTTGTCTATATTATGTTAAGAAGCTTTGTATTCTTGTAGATGTTATTTACAAAACTTTGTGTCTTTCAAATTTCATCTTAATTATATGATACAAATGATCTTGTTTCAATTCACTGTACCTTCGCATACATAAAGAATTACTCTGTCATCTATAATTCGAATGGTGCCTTTCTCGCTCATTCTCGTATTCTCATTCCTCAGTCCTTTTGTAGTTGATGATCCTAAACAAAACACTTTCATAATATCCAAGTTCCACAAGAAAATCATGTTTTGTATATGTGTAAATAGGTTCATTTCTGAATAAGGGAACCTCTCCCATTAAAGAGGAGGACGAGAGAGGAGGTAGTTGCGCACTTGGAGAAGGAGGACAAGATGAAGGTCATCACACTCATGGCTGAATACAACAAGGTGCTCACTGACATGAAAATAGCCGTACAAACCACAGGGGTCACCTATGACCATTACGCGGATCAAGACAAGGTGATAGGTATGCTACTTGCCAGCGATGAGGCTGAGCTAAAGGACTTCAGGGAAAATAATAAGGGCAATAGATCTAAGTGAGAAAATATCCTAGCCGAAGTGGAGAAGAAGTCTAAAGCTATTGAGAACCAGCAAGTCTCAATCAAAACCCAGCTAAAAGAGCTCTATAAGGTCATCACGAGGAAGATGGATTCCCTAGAGGATCATGCCAAGGAGCTGGAGACTGTGGTGGAGACCATTAACATGAAGGGGGAAGGGTTAACCTTCAATGAGGTAAGCACCTTGGTTGGAAATATTTACACTAGAGCACAAGATGAAGTCGACTTTGGAGCACACTGGAGGCCACTGCATGGAAAAAGTTTCCATTTCTTCTTCTTTAGGAAAAATTTTCCCTCTATTCTTTCTCCCCCCCATTCTTTATTCTTTCCCTCCATTCTTTCCAAGGAAGGGCCTTACATTTTTGCACTGCATTCTTAAAGGTGCGTAAGCACGCACGGTCGGAGGAAGCATGCAAGTGGAGGTGTGCAAGGTAGAATTCAAAAGGGGTTCTTGGAGAACCAAGGATGCATGCCCCGTGAAGCAGAATTTAGGACTTAGCCATTTTGGCCTCTTGGATAGAACACACGAAGAATGTGTTCTATTTGGATAAGGTTCTAGCCTAGCGACAGGGTGTTCTAGAAGGAATATACCTTACGATAGGAAGATCCAAAAAGCTAATCATGACATGGAGAGGCATGTGCCTAGGGTGACACACACTTTGACACTTGGGGCTAGATCTAAGGCTGTAAAGGAGTTTATAAGAGCTCATATGCCTATTTATATGCACACCCTTGGCAAAGAACAAAGATACAAGTGAGGTAGTGGAGCTCTGTTGAATTACTACAAGAACTATGGGATAAAATGGGTAAATGATTCTAATAAGGATGTAACGGGAAATGGGGAATGAAAATTTTATTTTTTGAGCATACATGTATAGATCCGGATATGGTGCATGACTGTGGTATGCCACTGATGTTTTGAGTAATACTATGAATGAATGTGATAATGTTACCACTATGTTTATGTTAATATCTCCTTCCCGTATTATCCACATGTTTCCACTATGCTTTTGATCTTGTATAATTAGGAACCTTACTTGAATGTTAAGTCTTATTGTGGATTTATAACTTCTAGTTCATTAATTTTGTTACACACTTTGTTATTGTTATGACTGAAGGGGTGTAGAATTCATCTTGAGCTCTATAGCTTCTTCATGTCTATTAAATCACTAAGTCAAAATCATGAATTGTTCCTTCCACTAAAATCACATGAAAGAGAGACTCATCTCCTCTCTCACGCACTTAGGGTGAGTGCCCAGTGCGCCTACTAGGTGATAGGCTAGCACGCATGAGGTTCTCTTGTTCTTGGTGGGGTGCAAAAATGAATACAATGAATATGGAATCAATCTAACTTATTCTTCAAACTATAACCCCAAGGGAATGGATAATTTAAGTCCAAGAATAAGAATTTGTTGAAGATCATTAGAAGAATCTTGGAGAACAACAACAAGAAATGGGGTGAACAATTGAAATTTGTAGTTTGGGATGATAGGATAACTCCTAAAGAGCTACTGGTAAAAGCCCATTTGAATTGGTGTATGGAACTCAGCCTTTTCTACTCTTGCACCTATAATTATCTTCATTTCAGTTTTCCCAACAGGTTGAAAGATCAAGAGCTTGGCCCATATGAATCAAGGATCAATCAGATTATTGAGCTTAATGAGGAGAGAAGAGCATCCCATCAAAGGCATGTCTGATTTAGGGAAAAATTGAAGAGATTTTTGACAAGAAGGTCACTCCTAGAGCCTTTAATATTGTGGGATAGTAGGCATGAAAACAAGGGTAAGCATGGAAAATTTGATGCATTATGGATAGGCCCTTATGCTATTGATATCGAATTGGTAAGAATGTCTTTTATCTCAAAGATTTAGATGGGGGATTTCTTGAACTTCCTATTAATGGCAGGCATTTGAAGCATTTCTTGGATTAATCCCCAAATTTGAGGTATGTACCAACTTGTATAATGTATAGTGTTTGGTTTCTCACTCTATTTTTAATGTTTTGTCAATTTGTGGTTTACCTTACTATGTGGCAGCATTTTTTCTAGTTCTCGGCTTGGTTTTGGTGATTTTGGCTCGTGACTCCTTTGCCCAATGGATATTTTGACACTTGGTCTATGTTTTGTCCTTGTGGCACTCACTGGGAGTGCCCATCCCCAAGCAAGAGCCGATGTTGGTGCCATTTTTGAGCTTGCACCATGTTGCCCTAATTTTCCAAATCTGTATTTTCTCAAAAAAAATTTACCCTTTGAATTGATGGTCTGAAATTCTTCCCCTCCAGTTGAATTCTTTAAAATGCTCACAAACTTCTTGTTTTGCCCAAATTTGAAAGAATAATCCAAGTTTGCCCTTTTCTGTGCCCTAGTTTTTCCAATTTTGTGGGCTATGTCATTTTTCCCTTTGTAGGATTATGGAAAAATCAAAATTGATCAAATCATAGTTTTTTGTATTTGAAAATCCAAATCCTAGATCGGGAATGTTGTAAAAACATGGTTCGGGTTAATTTAAAATCGAAAAATCTGCCATCCTTTGTGAAAAAATTGAATTCTAGGGCATCCTTTGAATTTTTTACGTTTTGATGGTCATACGAGCATCATTTGCCCATCAAATTCATCCTCAAAAGGTATTGGAAACGTGGCAGCTTCTAATTGGCTGAGGAAAAGTGGGGAAATGTTGTAACTTTTCATTTTTCACCTTTTTGACAAATGGGGCATTTTGGGCCCAGGGACCCATTTTTTCCAAATTTGCCTACATGGCATGTTCTGATTGGCGGGGGATGGTGGGTGGTTGGATTCCCTTGGAATTTTTAGACTTTATTTTGCAAAAATTTTAAAGTCAAAAAATGGTCCGAAGCCCCGCAGCCAATCCAGAGTGGACACGTGTCCTAAAAAACCAAAAAGGGAGGAGCGGGCCAAGGGGGGACTTAGATTTTTTAGCTCTAATTCTCTAAAGTTTCAAAATAAGTTTCAGCCCCGCTCCAATTAGAGGAGGACACGTGGCAGCACGGTAGGGCAGAGCGGGTCGATGGGCCGGCGGAGGTAAACGGGATTTTTTCCTTTTTCCACAAAAGAGTTCAGAGTGAAAATTTTTTAGCATGCCCTCATGTTAGCCATACACAGGAACAAAGTGTCCAACAGAGTCAGAGGGAAGTGTGGGCTATGGAAGGAAAAAGGAAAATTTTCCCTTTTGGTCAAAAAGACCTAGGGTAAAATTTTGGAGCATGGCCCCATGGCGAATCAAAGGATGTGACATGTGGCGAAGGCGTAAAATGGGTCGAGGCCCGGTGGAAGGAAAATTAAAAATTCTCCCTTAGCAAAAAATGGAGTTAAAATGAAATTTGGGCCCGCGGAGTTTAGCGATAGAGAAAGCAACACGTGGCGAGGGAGAAATTGGGTGTGTGGGCCCGTAGGGAAAAAAGTGAAAATTTTCCAAAAATTCAAAAAAGGTCAAAATGCATAGAATTGAAGCACAATCCCAATGGGACCCACCATGTGCCATGTGTCAGCTCTAAAATTCAAAGGTGGAGGGGCAAGGGAAAAATTTAATTTTTCCTTTTTTTCAAAAATGTCGAAAGTCAAAAAATAAGCCCGAATTTGTTCGCAAGCATAGTTTGACATGTGGCAACTCAAGGGTAACTATAAATTTTCATTTTTGGCCTCCATTTTTCTAGGAAGCTTGGAATTGTGAATTTTCCATCAAATTTCATCATATTTTTTGTGATTCCAGTCATTTTTGCCTTCTAGGAACATTGGAATCGGTTTCATGACTCAATATTTTGATTTGAGATGTTTTTGAAGTAATTTTTGCCCTAGTCGAAGCAAACACGTGAAGTGTCAAATTAAAAGTTATAGTTGTAGTTTTAAAGGGTAAAAGGGTGAAATGATGAATGGACAGTCATCTACATGCCTTAATGATGAAAAACGTACCCCCAGGTCGGATAATGATCTAGATATTTGTAATGATTTGCCATTTTAGAAACACCTGGCAACTCTCGTTGCAAATTTGTTAAATGTCATTTTCAAAGTGAATCATGAGAAATGGTTGTAATGACCGATCCCTTGGCATATTTTTTCTTGGGAAAGAAGGCTTGAAGATGGCAAGAGATATTTAATGCATGTTTTGAGACATGCAAAGGGTCGGGAAAAGTTGAAAATTCACGAACAAATTCTGAGAGAAAGCTCATTTTTTCTGAAAAAACCACCAAAGAACCGTAATAATTTCTTCTCGTTTGATCTTCATGTATGTGAGTATAACCATCACACATCTCTAAGATTGTTCATGAAACTCTTCCCTGTTGATGAATCTAACAAACTTTTGAGTTAATTTGTGTTTTTCTAGGCAATATGATGTCTGTTATCATTTTTAAATGCCTGCAAATAGTTTTCATTGTTCTTGTTGCAATCTTGCATTGAAAGTATTTAGAAATCACACAGAATCTCCATTTCTTGTTGATAGTTTAGTGGCATTTGCAATCTCATGCTCAGAAGAGCCTTCATCTAATAAAGAGATAAAAAAATTAAAATCACTTTACCTTACTTGATGGAGAGATTGCTTGTAAGCCTTTGGGGGTACCTTAGGCGTGGTTTGATGAAGGTTTTTGTGTTTAATTGAGTTATTTACTTCAATATTTTTTGTAAGTTATCAAATATTGTGTGAAGAGTGCAACCTGGGCTTCCATTTATGCCTCTTCTGGTTGAAAGAATATCCTGATTATTTGAAGCATTTTATCTTATAGTTTTTCAAGTATTGTAGAGGTTGTCAAAGATCTGATATATCCCAGTTTGTCTTGTCAACACCCCACCAAAAATTCATTAAAATAAACTAATCCTACCCATACTACCCCCGTATTACATTGTGTGTCAACAAAAGAATACAATCCATTTACAAAAATGCACAAAGAAAATCAGATCATATAATGTCTCAAGTAACCCTTGCCTTGTATTGAAAATATTTCCATAATCTAGGAGTGACAACTTGTGAAAGTCAAATTTGGAGTGTTGATCATATTTTCCCAAGGCCTTTTCATACTATTTACATAAATTGAGGGATATCTTCATCTCCTTCACCATTTGGGGGTTACAATGTAGGTTCTCTTACCTTTGTTGAAAGGCACAACCTAAAATAGTGAGGATCAGATCAAATCCTTTCAAAGTGTTATCCATCTCTCTATAAATCTAAGTGCCGTTAGATAACAACCGCAGCTACAAAACCACACACATTATGATCTATCTGACTTCAAGCTTCATGCCATATCTCTGATGCTACTCGGACTGAAAAGGAGAACAAATTTGGGTACCAATAGGTTCTCGCCTCCAAACCAATATTAACCTACTTAGTTTCTAGGGGTTCATGATAGGCACACACATGTTCATAGGCACTATCCATAACCTCACACTTTCCCACAAGATATGGTTATCATCCATGTTCTCCACATCTTCCCCATCAACCATGTAGACCAATTTTCCTTTCTCTTTTTCCATGCATCCACACTCAAATTATACCTACTTTTATTCTTCTTCATCAAAGTGCACTTCTGAGCTAGGTTCACCTAATAATTCCAGTATTCTATCCTCTACCGTGACACTATCTCCCATAGTTAGGAACTTAACAACATGTAATGCCTCATTCACCACTAGGTCACTACTCGATACTTAAAAACTTGAAGGAGATCACCTGTTAACTCATGCCAATTTCCTATCTCGATGAAACAACTTTGAGTTAGTGTACCATGCACGCACACAACCTTGTAAGGTGGAGTAAAGATTATGCACCCATAAATATGGAGGAAATTATTCTACTCCTTCCATCCATGCCTTCTCACATGTTTGGATGTGAAACAAGGTGGGTTCCTTCGCATGATAGTCTTTTATAGTAGTAAGTGCATTGCTTTAGAGAAACCTAGTAGAGAACATGATTCTCATTTCATTCCACTCTAGAAGGTTATCGTGATGGGTTTTCCACCAACATGTTACGGCCCCAAGAAAGGTATAGCTAAGCATCCTTCTCCTTTTGATATCACATCTCCACTTGAGTCTCCATTTCTCGTAGGAAAACATCGGGGTTGGCTCCCCAAGTGTAACTTGGCAACTTCTTTCCTCCTGCACTTGATTGAGTGTTCTTTTGTTACTCTCATCACAGAGCCTCTCAACTACTTTCATCGACTAATTCATTTGTCCCGTGCCCAATTTTCACATGCCACACTCATTTTATAACTTATAGATTGAGAATCCTCCCATTGGATAACACCTTTTGTTGGTTGTACAACCTCGGGTGTAACATCCTCATTTTAAACTTTAGAACAAGTGAATTTTTTTTTTTTTTTGATAATTGCATACTTGTTCTAAATACATAATTTAGAACTCACAATTCAATAACCATTCATATAATGCAAACCATATGCAGTTGTAATGACTCGGAGTACCTCCGATCTATTCATTCCATGACTCGGTAATCTACCGATCTATTCATGAGTAATAAGAGTCGGTGTTTTTATTTAACACATTACTCTTGCGGTTCTCTTCCCTAATCTGGGATTCAGAATGCTCTGTCGAGGAATCTAACTCAATAATTGTTACCATTATTCATCGGCATCTCATCCCTTAGACTAGGTGAATTAGGACAACGCAATCAGCAGCTTGCGATACTTTGGCCAAAGATTTGAAACATACTGTTTCATGTCTCGTATTCCTTAACGGCATACTCGTCAATCTGGAATACGTCCTTCACCCCATTCATATGTTATATAGAATGTCTTATACTTGACTCTTTATCGGTCCTTCCTTTCACAATCGAATCACTCGGGCGATTAACAAGGTGATAATGTTATATGGATGCCCACGAGGATTAGGGATATGATGACATACTGGTTCAACCTTGCAGTTCAACCAGCGTGTCACGATACCCCGAATCTCCTAGGCAGCCATATATCATGACCACGTTCTTAATCGGACTCTGGGTAACTCGTGCGAAATCAAGTGTAAATCTTAGCGATCAATGCAAAGGGTGTCGCCATGAGTCATCTGCATTGTTGTAACTTCGAGAAGATCCTAATCTTCTCGGAGGTACAACCATGCAGTTGACTTATGTCGTCAACCTTCAAATCCGCCTCGAAAAGATCTACTCAATACCAAGCGTTACGCACTTGAGTTTAAATTACTTTTAAAGACTCTTCCCTAAGGTTAGCCTTTCCCAATCCCTGGATTCTTTGTCTTAAGACGACCCTCCTCTATAAAACCCATTACATGGTAGAGGTATTACGGTCAAGTTCTCATCAAGGAGTCATTAGAATACACCTGATTCTAAAGCAACAGAATCGGACAATATCTCATAACCTTTGCTTGAGATTGCCTTCTGAACTCCATTTGATTGCATATCAGTTCTCTTAATTGAATTTATATCATACTTTTTAGTATAAAGATATAAATGATTAAGAATCCAATTTAATATTGTCCTGTCATACTTAGGACTAGGGATTAGTAATTTAATCCAGCTTTGTTTAGCGTTCTCTTTAGGCTCATTTTTAACCTAACTTCTAGAAAGACAAATATTTAAATCCAATATTGCTTTCGCTAGAACAGATTAGAACTTCTAAACACTCATAAGAATTCAATCTCATTTTCTTGTAAGATTTCATTGTCAATCACAAAAGCATCCATATTATACAATGATAACAATGCCTCTTCGTTACATAAACCGAAGAAGGTCAACTATCAGAAATAGAATACAACACATAAGTATCAAACACTTATTTCCATTCCTTTCAAAACTATACAATTACATTTTATGCAACAACATACTTGATACAATGCTCAACGGAAAAGAAACATCTTTTCACATATAGTACATCTATAAAATCAAGCTGTAATTCATTATAAATCAAATAAACAATCTGATCAGCCTGTCAGATCTGCATTGCTTTTACCTCTTACGGCAACCATCTGCAAAAATAGTCAACATGAGTCAGTTCAATGAACTGAGCATGATAAGCACTAACTTTTAAAACAATTGCAATCCATCAATTGTTTTCATTAAACACCCTGTTTAAATGAGATCAAATATCCAAATAAGTAAACATATTCAGACTATGTCCTTGTAATACAAAATGATTACAAATATGTAACTCTATCATTGTTACAAAATAGTCTTAATCACTTTCTAATATTTCATCAAATATTAAAAATCAAGGAACGAATGTATACAAACAATCATTGAATCCAAATCACAACATTGGTCAGATTGTTTCATTCTTCCAAAAGGGAAATAACATAACAATTCGGGATTCTACCAAAACGCTACAAAACAATTTCCCACTGTTAGACAAATATCAACAAATATGAAATAAAGGAAGAGAAAGAACCAATCCATTCATACTTCCTTTCACATAAATTCATCACTGTACCGTCTTCTCCTATGAAAACATTTATCCAGTATATAAATGAACAAGTTAGACAAGCCGCAAGCAAGATCGCTGTTCTAAATCACGAAAATAGAAACACAGCAAAACTCCTGTACAGCAACTAACACATCAACAATTCATGTATCAACCCTAAGCCCAATGCTAGTTCCTTTTACACAGTAAGGCTTTGACACAAGTTGAAAACAAGAAACTACAAGCGTATCGCTGAAAACAACAACCTTATTGCATCAAGCAATTTGAGGTTTCCTAGAGACTATGCTATGTTGACCACACAATATTTCCAAATCATGCTCAGTCAAATCGGACTGAATAAATGGAAAGGAACATAGCATACTTATTCTTGCTCAGTCAAAATCGGACTGAAGTAAAAAAAATGAATACAACCAATCGATCCTTACCTTGGCGCATGCAAGTCTTAGTGTGGTATTCGCGACTTACCCAAACAAGGTCAGAACACGAAACAGTCATCCATACTCAAGGATCTCAAACAGTGACAAAAAAAACAGGGTCCAATGTCAAGTTCAGAATGAGACAAAAGTACCAGTTACCTTTCCAGAATTCCAAAGGATTCAAGCGGAGGTAACAATTCAAGCAATAGCATATGAATTCATACTGATATTCATCAACGAAGCATAATAAGAATCAGACAAACAAATTAATCTCTGATTTCACACCAAGAACCCGACTGAACTCTGCCAATCTTTTTACACAAATTTGTACAGGTCGAAGACGTAAATGTTCACCTAAGATTCTGTACCACAAAACCCATGCAACACAAGAGTAATTCCCGAAAATAACAGAGGTCTATTACGTGTTATTCCTTCAAGTCGCAGGTTCAACAATCACCAACTATTTAAATATATTCAACTTGAATAAGATTCAAATATAAATCATACAATCGACTCCTCATAGTCGTTCAGATTACAACGATTGTAAATATATACATATATATGCACACGCTGTATACTGTTAACGGGTTCATACCCATAACCGCTGAACCCTACAACAGCGTAATATGAAATTTGTGGATAAATCCTTCTATGCCATTCATGGCAAACATTCAGAATGAAACAAGTGTAAGCAAATCAAATACCCATTTCAAGCAAGGAAATCGACTGAGTTGCTTCGAAACTTTCGAACAACTTTTACAAAAGAAATGCAAATTCATACCCAGGAAGTCTATATCCTTATTTATTACAAATAACAGTGGCCAAAAGACCTGTTTCTTCTTACCAGGCTTCCACGAAAATCAATTCACAAAACTTATGGATGAATCTACATTCTCAGCAATAGATAGCAATATACGATTCAATCATGGACTCCACTGAGTCGATAAAATAAAGTACAGATGTATCTATATTATACACAGTCAACAAGTAATCCCGTTATCACAATAACAAGGAAAACAACTTCCGCTAGGTCGTATAGACTACGGTAACACAACAGTTACCTGTTCCTAGCAAAATTAGAAGACAATGAAAACCCAAAAAGTATCATTATACACTGTCAACAAAAACCACGACAGAGTTTCCAAAGAAGCAATAATACTGATCAATCTTACAGTATCCATCAAAATCATTCCATACAGTTTCCACAACAAGAAACAGCGACCACAAATCAACAACATACAGTGGTCTATTCTCAACACAAGTATATTCTTTGGGCTCACGCCAAACAGGCCGAGCATTCATGCTCTTTACATATAAATATCTCATATATTTAAACCAGAAAGAATACACAAAGGAATAGAGCCACAATTCGAATTTAACAAACACCCATCAAGAGGAAATTGAAAAATCGAACCAGAAGAGATACAGTACCAAAATTTAAACAAGATCTCCATAGAAAATCCTTTATTTTCTCAAAACATTTGAACAGAGTTGTTCTAATGAAATCACTTGAAAGACAGCAAGATATTTAAAGGTTAGGGCCTAACATGCCTGTATTTTTGATCAAATTTCCGAAGCAGACCACAGGAAGAGCTCAAACTTCCTTTTCTTTTTCCAAGATAAAGCGACCAACAAAATTTCGCTGTCTCCATCACATATATATCTTCCATGACAGAGAAAAGAGCTAGAGAAATTCATTCTTGCCATGCAACTCAAGGAGAACTGGTGCGAAGAACCAGTAAACAAGCAGAGAGAGAGAGA